>JBBPUK010000319.1:13341-25421 GCA_038094635.1 Tylopilus cervinicoccineus
CTTGTTGTAGCAAAAGGGTAGGAAGCAGAGAGGATGTCGTTGGTAGACGACGGTATAACTAGATAAGATAGAGAGGAAACGTAAAGGTAAGCATACGACGAGATATGGGGATGGGTTACGTGCAATACCCATAGGGGTGAGAGATGTCCAATCGATGATCACAACATTTGCACCTCCACGGTCCCCGAAATATGGGGAGTCTGCATGTCGAGATTGATACGAAATGTTAGTGTGATTGCACACTACGAAGTAATTTTTAAGGAGAAATGGTAGTTGAGTACATATACTTAAGAAGAGATGTACATGTTGTGAACTAGTCATTTTTTCGACGAAGTCTGCAACGAGAGAACAGAAAAACGTACATCCCGAAGCAAAAATCACCACTGGAACAGCTGAATCGTTGTGGAATGGGGCAGACACCGATCCTGCTCGTTATGTGCTGACTAAGCCAATAAACGCGCCCCAGTGACGCGCCTCGACGCGTTCGGTGGGGTAAAACACGTCAATGCGGGTTCCTCACGCGAAGGACGAGCGCTGGAAAACATCAAAGAGGCGGTCGAGGAAACAGAAGGACCAACTAGCTCGTCTCAATGCTACTCGGAGAGGAGAGAACATCCCCCCAGCTCCTCAACAGCCCCCTCCATCCCAATCAGTCGGAAAAAACGCGGTCGAAAAGCTTCGAAAGTGCCTCGCAGATCAAAAGGAACGAGCAAACACGTTCGAGAGAAGGTACCACAATGAGCGCAAGCGGTCCACACGCAGGGACCAGGTCATTCAATCCTTGAAGGAACGATGCAAAGTGCTGTCGGCCGAGCACAATGACACAATTATCAGTCTCAATACCCTCCAAACGTGTTGCAAAGCACTTACAAAGCGAAACCATGCGTTAACGATGCGTCTAACACGTGCCGATGCGTCCAAGAAGCGTGCAAAAGCTGAAAGTCAGGAGGCCGTGAACAAGGCTAGCACCTCGCCTCCTCAACCTACCTTTCACCTCAAAGAAGGTGGAATCTTCACGGAAGCTTCACGGTCCGTAGTGCGCGACCTCGTTTCGAAGTTGGATGTTCCAATAGTGAGTGTCAACTCAGCCATCGAGGTGGTTGCCAGTGCAATGGGGATTCAGGTGGAGGGGTCAGTGAGCAGCCGATCGGCTCGTCGGGTGGTTCTGGAGGGTGGAGTTGCAGCGGAAAGTCAGCTTGTTGATGAGATCAATCAGGTGGGTGGTACGTGAATCATCAGCGTACTGGTGCAATGTGCTAAAAGTAACTATGCAGGACTTACATTGAGCAGTGACGGGACGACACATAAAAACATAAATTATCAGTCTCATCATGTCACCTACCGTCTTTCCAATGGCGAGGTTAAAACCCGCTTTGCTGGGGTCTTGCACGAGGTCAACCATACCAGTGAAACCCAATTGTCGGGCTGGAAAGAGCGGATTTCATCGCTGTACACAGCGTATAACCAAGTTCAAGAGATCCACACACCTGCGGATCCGCGCGATTTCGTTTCCAAGGCGAACGGAATGCTGACCGACCACGCAGAAGATCAGAAGAAACTCGCACGTCTATTTGTGGATTGGAAGCGTTCATGTGAATGAGAAGCTCGTGGCGAGAGAGCGTTAGCTGCCTTACCTCCTGCCGAATATTTACGGCACCTCTGCGAGCTATCTCAAGGTCTTGTGGACAGCGCTGGTGGACCTAGCGGATGGGATGCCCTGGCCATTGATGAACAACAAGTTCGTTCTGAAGAAGCTCTTCGTCAATTCAAGATCCGCATCGGAGAGGAGGAGTTTGCTTCCCTATCTGATCCAGAGAAGTGAACCATCGACTTCTTCGTCTGGGCAGGTTGCACGATGCATAAGGAGCTGAATGCTACCAAAGGGGGGAATGCGGTCGTGGTGGGGGAAAAACGGTATTGAGGGGCCAGTTCTACTGATGAACAAAGATAATGCAGCAGTAGCTGCGATGACGAGTGCCAGTGGGGAATCATCAAAGGCCAAGGAGCGGGCTACACAGGTGTCGACGGGCGGGGGCCAGAAGGTTCTTGACCTTGCCGGAGCAGTATTCCGCCACAAGGATGACAAGCGTGGTCAGCAAGACTCGATCCGCTACTATCTTGAAGCAGAGCTCGGCTTCCGTATCCAATGGCCCGATACGAGCAATACCCGGTATCATAGCCATGGTGGTGCTGCATGCGAATTCCTCGTACACGAGTCGTCGTACCTGGTCTACCTGGAGATCATGAAGGCAAAGAAGGATAGTCAAACACTGACGAACATCGAGGAGAATGTCTATCGAGGGTTTAGTTGTTCGAAGACAAAAGAAGAGATTGTGTGCTGGGCAGCCTACAACCAGTGCATCACACACCCGTACTTGCGAATGGTTCGCAATTCATCCACCAACCTCTTGGGCCTTGGTCCACTTCATGCCCGACTCATTTCCCACTTGCAGAACCTCATCGCAGATCTCGAACTCATCCTGGCCCCAAGTGCATCCCATGAAACAGCAGCTCTCGATGCTAGTCCCTTCGAACGACCCGAAGTGTTCTATGTCATTCAACGTGTTGCGCTGGATGAGAAGAATTACCCCCACCTTTGAAACCTCCTCAGAGAGTTCCTTGAAGGGGCTCTGGATACCTGGGTTCGGTTTTGTGGCAAGTTCGCACCAGGTGGAACCATTGATCTCACGACTCCTGAACAGAAAAAGCTTGCCCACATGAAAACGACGAACGACGACAATGAAGGCGCCCTCGGCACCATACGCACCTCACTACACCGAGCCCCTAACATGTTATTATCCCATTTCAACTCGCGCTTCATGTACAAGAAAAACGACACGGATTCCTACATTGCCAATGACTTGGGTGCCACCGAACGCAAAAACTTGCGCTCTCGAGCTCGTGCGATCGACGTCCGTGGTGACGAGCGCTTGCGCCGCAAAGCACAAGTCATGTACGATAAGACCCTTGCCGAACGGAACAAGGAGTTGAAAGCTGCTCAGAAGGAACGCAGGAAGGCGTTGCGCGCAAAGGTGACAAGCATTACACCCTGCGTTGTCGCTGAGGATGTGCCAACGCTCCGTTTGACGGAGACCAACCTCCAGTTACGGTGGCACCGGTTGTTTGATTCGCTTGTCCCCCGAGCGGGAGACACACCGACAGGTAAGGAGGGGAAGAACCCGATCCTTCAGGCAGCTATTGGACGCTATGTTCGTGGCGAGGCGGGACCCGAGGATTTGTCGCAACCACAGCAAGATGAGAAAGGGGAGTTTGATGAAGAGGAGTCATCAGCCTTATCATATCTTTCAACAGTGATTCTAATTCGTGTTTCTCGGTAATTACCCTAGCATCTTTCTACATAGTCTACCATACTTTTTTGTCCATCTTTCTCACTCGATGGTCTGAACAACCCCTCGAGCTCGCATTTGCCATCCATCTCACCGTACGTTGCTTAGTAATCATCACGGTTTGTTGCCCATCCCCACGAGATAGGAAAAGGGGCCTAGGGAACGCACCTGAAACTAGAAGAAAAAAAGCCAAGAACCCCTAAACCGGAACTGCATCGGATCTTGTCCGTCCTGTTACAGCAACAATACCAGTACGAGACCCATGCACGGGACAGCGGGAATGTAGCAGAATGTGCAATGCGAACCCGGTCACCAGCGGGAATGTAGCAGAATGTTCGACGCTCATAGCGGGACTCTAGTGCAATCCGAACCCGGTCACCGGCTATATTCAAGTTGCCCTGCATTGATCGGTGCAGAACGCCGAATTACTCGCCTTTGACACGCCGTGTCGAGTCCTTGGAACACGAAGACAGCAGCAGGCACCCCCGTTCGACTTGCGGCGGCTTCGACCGTGAGTCAGAGCATAGCGCTATGAGTGTCAAACTTTGAGCGTTAATCATCCCCGTCGACCGCAAGGGTTTTGTGCTGTCAGCGATAGACGCTGTGGCAAGGAATGCATATCTGGCACACGGCACACACGAGGCGAAATGTTTGGATCGGAGTCTGGCAGCAATGGAAGGCTCCAGCCATGTATTATGTGACATTTCTCATACAGAACGGAACTTGCATACAGAATGGAGATTCTGCGTTCTGCGTGCGAGCCCACCGTGCATGGCATGCCAACCACCCGTCATGCTCAGTGTCCGACTCGTTTTCAGCAAACTGCTAAGCTGCACCGGACATTGAATAGACGACCTGTTACCGCATGGAGCTGCAAGACTTGCAGTGAGAATAGCGCACAGCCGGATTGATCAATCGGCGCCAAAATGTAACCCAAAAGTCCGCTAGGTCGTCTCGTCGGTGGGCGTCAGTGAGGAAGCGGTGCCACTTGTTGATTGATACGGGGGTCCTGCTTCCGCTTCCTCGCATGGCTTAGTGGGAATGGGTCGATGAGCGGCTGGCAGTGGAATTTCTTTACAGAAAATTACACGGGTCCTCGTGTCATTTTGAGACTTCACCGCCGTAGGCGCTACTAGGAGTGGAATGTTCCATGTCGATTTGAATGCGTCACTCGTCACGCAATCCCCATCCTATATAAACAGGACGCAAGATCAGTCCCAGGATCTCTACCTCGTAGACATAACTCACCAATGGTCCCTCTGTCCACCTCCGATCTTAATGATCCCAATACCTTCCCTGCATTCCCCGACTTACCCACTGAGTACGAGATAAACGACGCGTATTTCTCGTCTGCAAAGCCACGAAAGCACTGGTGCTTCCTTGGCCGGGTGGTCAGCAGTGATGTCCTGGTACGCCTGGCGCTGCAGGTGGAGGACAAGAGGGGAAATAGGATCTTGGTCGCATTCCACACCGACGACCGTGGCGCCTCGTTCCAAGCGCAGTGCACTCCCGGGAGCACCATTGCGGTGCTTTATGCCACGCAGCACACATTTGCGTTTAGCCCGCCTGGTCTGAGACTGGAAGAGGATGTACATATAAAGGTGTTCCCTCACTCGCTGGAAGCGATGCTCAGGACGAGCAAAACTATTTTCGAGGGGGACAGGACTGCAACGTGCGAGGTCTGTGGGAGATTGGATGCGAATATGAAGAAGTGCGCACGATGCAAGACTGCGTGTTATTGTTCCAAGGTAAGTCTATCCATAGGCGATATCAAACCCATGAGAGTGACAACATCGCTTCACAGACATGTCAGAAAAACGGATGGGTGGCACATAGGGCCGATTGCGCCATATACCGGGACGTGCAGTGGTTTGTAAACAGGAACTGGGAGACTGGCATCCATGCCCACACGTTTCCTATTGAACGTGTACCTTGGCGTGTACTAGCACATCATTGATTACAGCCTGGCCGTCTTGCAGTGTCTACTAGTTATGATATATGACTTTTCCTGTATCGACTTTTTATGGAGAAGTGGGTCCACACACCATCCGTCAATCCAGTACGCTCAATCAAGAGGCCATGTCTCTTGTCTAATGCAACTCAAATCGTGTAGAGGCTCTCCTTCTCGAGCAAATGAAAACGACAGGATTTAGGTTATTTTGTGCTGTGATGGAACTATCAAAGATGGTCAGTCACCAACAATATGATCCGAATAGGGCACCTACGATGTCACGTAGCTGGGCTTGGGCATCATTGAACTGCTTCTCCAAGAACTTTGACTAAGAGACAGTTGCAGTCTAGCGAACGAATTACACAGAACATCCAAACTCACCTTTTTGTTGAGATTGTTGATATCATCCGTTAGTTCTTTCTCCTGTCCTTTTAACTCTTGTTCCATGGTCTTCTGGGGCACCATCATGAACCTACGCAGCGAGTGATTCAGCGCCTGGCTCGTGAGTGATTCAATGAAACAACTGACATCTTTCCTACGCCTTTGTACAAATTGACATCTCCTCCGATGGTCGTTATTTCACCGATGGTCAGCTGGATGATTCGACGTTCACGTTCCTTGGCGGCACATTGTTGCTTTGCCAAGCTCAGCGCACGCTGCGATTGGATTGCAGTTTGTTGAATCTGGACTAGGATCTTTGGTGACGAGTAAGCTAGAGGTCCGGAGATCCAGAGAGAGATGCACCTTTTTCAATGTTTCGTCGGATAGTGCTGACATGGTGAGCGACTCATTTGCGAGTGTAGGACTGAAGTGTAATAGCCCCGGAGTTCGAAATTATTTCTACGCGTCCAACCAATCGCGGGTACGACGACATCACTTTCAGTTCTCTACCATGGCTTCATTCGAAGACTACGACGAGTTCGGTAACTACATTGGTGCGGACCTGGGCTCTGAGGATGAAGAGGAGATGGCGATGGACACTGGCTTTGGCGAAGCTCCGCTGCACGAAACCGCACCTGCCCTCGAAGGTTATGAAGAGGGGCCAGTACAAACAGAGGAAGCAGGCGCGCTCATGGAGGTGGAGGGTAAGTAAATCCTGGTCCTAAACGGTGGTGTCCCGTATCGACTTTCAAACCAGAACCCGTACACAATGCTGTCATTCTGCACGAAGACAAACAATATTATCCATCCGCCGAAGAAGTGTACGGACCGGGCGTGGAGACACTCGTGCAGGAAGAAGACGCGCAACCGCTCTCAGAACCAATCGTTGCTCCCATAAAAGTACGGAAATGGACAGTGGAAGAGAAAGATATGCCCCAAACGCGCTTCGATAAGGGGTGCGTCTTACGCTCTTGGATCCATGCTAACCCTCATCAGGTTATCGCCTCAGATTCCTGTTAAACATGATGTCCTTCCCGGAGATGGTGCGAAATGTCGCGGTAGTCGGGCATTTGCATCACGGAAAGACGGCCCTCATGGATATGTTGGTCTTCGAGACGCACAAACTTGTGTGGGACGCGGATAATTCGGTTTGTGAGTCGATTTCTTCGGGTGGCTATGGCTTACACTTCTTCCTTCCCAGTTAAAGTATACCGACACGCATGTCCTGTCGCGCGAGCGAGATATTTCGATCAAGTCGTCCCCAATGTCGTTGGTTTTGTCAACTACCGATGGCAAATCACATTTGATACATCTCATCGATACCCCGGGACACGTGAATTTTGTCGACGAGGTCGCATCAGCCATGCGATTAGCCGATGGAATTTTACTGGTCGTTGACGTCGTTGAGGGGGTCTGTCTCACGCAAGCGCAGCTATATTCTGAACTCAATGACTGACACAGATGATGGTCAATACTGAAGCCATAATACGCCACGCTCTCCAAGAGGGTATCAAAATGACACTCCTTGTCAACAAAATCGATCGACTTATCCTTGAGTTGCGCATCAAGCCTACCGATGCTTATCTTAAAATCAAACATACTATCGAGGAAATCAATACATTCATCAGGTCGGCTTGCTTTGGGACCTGGAATAACTCTTCCATTGCTGACTCTCAACAGTGGTATTGATCCAGATCCCGAGTTGCGCCTGAGCCCTGAAAATGGGAATGTCGCGTTTGGAAGCACGGACATGGCATGGTGTTTTACCCTCCGGTCTTTTGCCCAGATGTACGCGGACACATATGGTTCCCTCGATGTGTCTGCCTTCACTGATCGTCTCTGGGGAGACATCTACTTCAACAATGAGACACGGAAATTCACACGCAAGGCTTCTGACCCCGAACAGTCCCGGACATTCATCCACTTCATCTTGGATCCTCTGTATAAACTTTACAGTCACGTGCTTGGCGAGGAGACGGATGACCTCGAGCAGACGCTTGCATCACTTAACATCACACTGAAGCCCGTGATGTATAAAATGGATGTCCGACCTCTACTCAAGGTGGTGCTGGACCAATTCTTTGGGCCTGCCACTGGACTTGTCGACATGATCGTGGAGCATATCCCATCTCCGATGGCCGGTGCACCTACTAAAGTAGAACGGACATACATAGGTCCACAGACCTCGGAGCTTGCTTCATCTCTGAAAGCATGTGACGCAGAAGGCCCCTTAATGGTTCAGATAACCAAACTGTACCATACGACGGACGCCCAGTCCTTCAGGGCATTTGGTCGTGTTTTGAGCGGGACTTTACGAAAGGACGTACAAGTGAAGGTTTTGGGTGAGGGCTATTCACCAGAAGATGAAGAAGATATGATAAAAGCCACGGTTGAAGGGCTGTGGATAACTGAAGCGAGGTGGGAAACAGTTCGCTTTGCATGTCGTCTTTATTTTTTACCGTTCACCTTCAGATACTTTATTCCAACAGACGAGGTGCCCGCTGGAAACCTCGTCCTCATTGGTGGTGTCGATGCCTCTATCTCCAAGACTGCCACTCTCGCCTCTCTCGATATCGAGGACGACCTCTATATTTTCCGGCCTATCAAGCATATGACCGAAGCGGTTCTCAAGATAGCCATTGAACCCATCGCGCCGTCCGAGCTTCCCAAGATGCTGTCTGGCTTACGAAGCATCAACAAATCCTATCCGCTCGTTGCCACCAAAGTCGAGGAGAGCGGTGAGCATGTACTCATCGGTACCGGGGAACTATATTTGGATTGTGTTATGCACGATCTCAGGAAGCTGTTCTCAGAAATTGAGATCAAGGTGTCCGACCCGGTGACAAAGTTTGCAGAGACAGTGTTGGAGACGAGTGCACTGAAATGCTATGCTGACACGCCGAACAAAAAGTGGGTTACTATTCCTGCGACATGGGCGTGGGCTAACGCGACGATCAGGAACAAGATTACGATGATCGCGGAGCCTCTCGAAAGAGGAATAGCTGAGGACATTGAGCATGGCAGAGTAACGATGCGAATGACCCCGAAAGAACGAGGTAGCTTTTTCCAGGAGAAGTATCAGTGGGATCTTTTGGCCTCGAGGTCGATATGGGCGTTCGGACCTGACGACAGCGGGCCGAATATCTTGTTGGATGACACACTACCATCGCAGGTAGTCACTTCTTCACCCCTGCGCCAACTTTAAGCCTCATCACTGACCCTTGCTTTTAGGTAGACAAAAAGGTACTTGGGTCGGTAAAGGAATATGTTAAACAAGGGTTTCAGTGGGGCGCACGGGAAGGCCCTCTGTGTGATGAGCGTGAGTCGCGGCATTCTTTGTAGTGGATATTTGACTAACAGATGTGTGATAGCGATGCGCAATGTCAGGTTCCGGATACTTGATGCCAGCTTGGCACAGGAACCAATCTTCCGTGGTGGAGGGCAAATAGTACCTACGGCACGACGGGTGTGTTATTCTTCATTCCTGATGGTGAGTCCCTCTTTTCGCTCTTCACCTCACATGTCCGCTCCGCTACAGGATGACTGACATTCCCAATAGGCTACACCGCGCCTGATGGAGCCTATATACTATGTAGAAGTGCAGGCACCGGCGGATTGTATATCCGCCGTGTATACTGTGCTTGCCAGGCGGAGAGGGCATGTCACACAGGATACTCCCAAGGCAGGGTCACCATTGTACACTGTAAAAGCCCTCATCCCCGTCATCGATGCGAACGGCTTCGAGACAGACTTGCGCACCGCGACGCAGGGACAGGCGTTCTGCTCGCAGGTGTTTGACCATTGGTCTATCGTCCCGGGTGAGTGACGCGACGTTGTCCGGGCGACTGTGTTGACTGACACGTCACAGGTGACCCGACGGACACGAGTATCAAGCTAAGGCCACTGGAACCTGCTTCCGGGCAAGCGCTCGCGAGGGATCTCGTGCTGAAGACGCGGCGGCGCAAGGGGCTCGGGGATCAAATAGCGGTGTCCAAATACCTGGACGACGAGTTCGTGGTAGGTGTTGTCGCGGGGTCGCGGTGGTGTCTGTTGATTTCTGGCTGCAGCTCGCACTGTCGGCGTCGGGACACGCAGACCTGCTTGGATAGTGGGTATGTGCTAGTATAGTGCCGTGAGAAGTCGGACGTGGCATGAAGCGTGGGAGAGTATACGTGGCGTCGCTAGCCGGGCAGCATTTAGAGCGTGTCTGACCCGTCGCTCTGACTTTTACCAACACTTGTCTGCTCGCTCGTTTGCTCAGCCCTTTTTCGTTTACTTCACTGGTCCTTCGTGTTATCACAATGCGAAGCGTAGCGCTCTCTGTTGTTCTCGTCGCCGCCGCAGCTGGCGTGAATGCTGCCGACGACCACCCTGTCTTCAAGGTGTGTTCACTTGTGATATGCATGCGTCCCATGCCTTCGCGAATACGTGTTCACCTTCCTTTAGGCGACGGAAATCGACGCCCCATTCATTGAGCAATTCACTGACGACTGGACTGAACGCTGGACGCCCTCCGAGGCCACGAAAAAGACACCCGTCGGCGGTGAGACCTTCTCCTACGTTGGCGAGTGGAAGGTCGAGGATCCCCAGGTGCCTCTCATCGCTGGCAAGAAGGGTCTCGTCGCAAAGTCCAAGGCTGCACACCACGCCATCTCTGCCCCTTTTACATCCCCTGTCGACTTCAAGGCCAAGCCCCTCGTAGTTCAGTACGAGGTGCAGTACCAAAAGGGTGGAAACTGCGGTGGTGGTTACATCAAGTTGCTCGAGGATGGCTTCCAGACCAGTGGTAAAGAGTTCTCGGACACGACCCCTTGGGTCGTCATGTTCGGCCCCGACATGACCTGCCCGGGCAACAAGGTAGGTCGTCGCGCCGTGTTACTAGCCAAACACACTGATGCATATGTCGTGACCTAGGTTCACTTCATCTTCCGTCATAAGAACCCTGTCACTGGCGAGTACGAAGAGAAACACCTCAGTGTTCCTCCCAAGCCATCTTTCGGCAAGGACACTAATATCTACACTCTCGTCATCAAGTAAGCCAGTTTCCAGGGGTGCTTCGATCATGTTGTTGACCACAATACAGCCCCGACAACACGTACGAGGTTTGGTTCAACGGCGAAACACAGAAGTCCGGTAATCTTCTCGAGGACTTTACGCCCCCTGTCAATCCTCCGAAGGAGATTGATGACCCCGAGGACGTGAAACCTTCAGATTGGGTTGACACCAAGAAGATTGCTGATCCAGATGCTGTCAAGGTAAACATGATTTTTGGTCTGTTGCGTTCGCCCCGCTAAATTTACTTTGGAATGTATAGCCTGACGACTGGGATGAGAGTGAGCCCTACGAAATCCCAAACGAGGATGCTGTCAAGCCCGAGGGATGGCTCGATGACGAGCCTGAGAACATTCCTGATCCTGGTGAGATCCCAGTTACTAAGCGGCCTGCTATGAGATGAACATTATTTCAGACGCCGAAAAGCCTGAGGAATGGGATGACGAGGAAGACGGTGATTGGATCCCGCCTACCATCCGCAACCCTGCATGCGATGAAGCACCTGGCTGTGGTGAATGGAAGCGGTACGCCATCTTTTGAGCATGTCTACCGGCATTAATATAACCCCGTCTCCACAGCCCATTCGTGATCAACCCCAAGTACAAGGGCAAGTGGTATGCGCCCATGATCGACAACCCAGCATACAAGGGTGAATGGACACCTCGTAAGATTCCCAACCCCGGCTACTTTGAGGACTCTGAACCTGTCAAGCACCTCAACAAAATTGTGCGTGTCATGCCCCTTACTTCTTATTTCATACTCACGATATCTTTGTATAGGGTGGTGTCGGTATCGAGCTGTGGACCATGACTGAGGACATTCTCTTTGACAATATCTATGTCGGACACTCCGTTGGGGATGCAGAAAAGCTGCGCACTGACACGTGGGGTGTCAAGCATGGCCTTGAAGAAGCTGCAAAAACGAAACCCAATGCCGACGATACTGACGAGGAAATCCCAGCGTTTACTGCTGATCCCGCTGGATTCGTACGTACCAAGATTGGGATGTTCCTGGACGATGCTCGCGAGAACCCTGTTGGTGCCATCACGTCTCATCCCGAGACTGCCGCGGGATTGCTTGGAGCTGTTGTCGTGTTCTTTGGCCTGCTGGGTGCTTTGTTCGGCTTGGTTGGCGCTGGCCAGAAGCCTATCCCCAAGGCGAGCTCGAAAAAAACGGATGCACCTAGCCCAGACGATAAGAAGGAAGAGAAGGCACCTGTTGCGCCTGCGGGTGGCGAGAAAAAGGAGGAGAGCACGATCAAGAAGCGCAAGTAGACATTTTGTCTATCCACCTAAAATCTGTGCTTGTGCGGGGAACGGGTTTATGTAGTACATGGAGGAGGACGGTTT
>JBBPUK010000320.1:0-25402 GCA_038094635.1 Tylopilus cervinicoccineus
CCCTACGTACCTTGAACTCGGCGATAGCAAAACCTTTGCCGAGACACGTCCGCGGGCCGTCGATGAACGTCAGTAAATGGCGGTGTCCCTGGACCTCTTTCGCCCCCGCCGGGATACCCTCGTCCTCGAGCCAGCGTTCGGGCTTGAATTCCTTGGCGTCGGGGCCCCAGAGCGTCGTCGAGCGATTGATGGCCGACACCGAAACGGACAGGTGGGTGCCCTTGGCGACAGAGATGTGGTCGACGAGCTCGCCAGAGCGCGTGCGTAGGGGCTTGCTCAACGGGATCACGTCGTCTACTGCAGCCTGTCGTCAAGATGGCGTCAAATGGAACACCGGAACGAACACGTCGCTTGCACTTGCCATGCGTGTAAAGTCAGGGAGAGGAGCATGCACACGGAGCGTTTCGTGCACCACGGCGTCCAGGTATGGAAGACTGTTGGAGAGCTGATCGTAAGTAGGGTCGGCCCCGAACTGGAGGAGCTCCGCTCGCAGCTTGTTCTGGATATCTTGGTTCTTGGAGAGTTCGATCAGTGCCCACTGAACAACCAAATTTGGGGTGTACATGAGTGGTATACCACCTTGTTGTAGTGGGGTTTCATACCGTCAGACTGACTAAGGGAGTGATGGTTGAATAGTGAGCCCAGTTTGATTAGAAAGGTTGACCAGCTTACTCGACGTAGTCTCATAGCCGGCAAGAAGTAAAACTTTGGCCTGGGTGAGAGTGGTCATTGACATATCGGTGGACGTGACATCTCGGTCCATACTTGTGCCATCACCTCTTCACGCGTCAAATGGAGGTGACCCCCTTGTTGGTTTTCAGCCCTGACTACACGAGCTCAGTCGAGTTACCAGATAGCAGAGGACACGAAACTATACCTAGAAGACCGAGGATAGACTTTTCTTCGCTCTCTTGCAACGCGCCTGCTTGTTTCTCTTTCCTCGATTTCGTGAGTAGCGCATTAGACACCTCGCCCATCGCATCGTTCAATCTCATAACAAGCTTGGATTGTGGTGTCGGAAGCTTCAGCAAATACGGAAATGCCTGCGCGAGCATGATGACGATCATGTGAAGAGTCTCTCCGCCCTTGTTGCCGCTGAGAACGTCAAACATCTCCGTCACTGGGGTTTGTTTACCATCCAGTGAGCCAAAGTCGTGAGAAAACCCAGCTATGCCGATCGAGTCCAGTCTATTCAAGCCCGCTTAAGACACTGCTCACACGGAATGAGATGGGCTGTCATACGAGATGTGATTCATCCTAAGCTTGAGATTAGATAGACCTGTCACGACCCGTGGATCACATACCAGCTTTGGACCTCAATGACGGCGCTACCACTGTCTGATTCTATCAAGGTGTCCCAGATGCCTTTAGCCTAAGTCTGTTCCTAAGAGGTGCTCGGTAATCGGGAGGTCGGGGCACGCACCTTGTAAGCCGAATCATAAAACACGGACGTCAAATTGCGTATGGCCGCGTTGCTGAAAGCGGGCGTCAACGTCTTGCGTTGCCTGGCATCGCGTGTTCTCAGCATGGGTCCTCCTCCCAGCGACACACCCCATACTGACCGACGGTGACTCTCTCCCCTCGCAGTCAATATGCCCCCCTTGCCGACCTGCGCCGTTCTGGTCAGGTCACACGATCGCGCCAGGCTGTTTTCTCGGGCTTACGACGTTCTCGGTAGCGATCAGTCCGAACGGCGGCAAGATATACGTCCATGGCTCGCCGGCCCACATGTGGGCGATGGCCTTGGGATCACAGAGCATGATCTTGCTGCCGCCGAGCGCGGACGGGATCTGGTATGCGCCTCCGTACTCCTCCGCCCACTTTTCGTAGATGGCGCCCGAGTCTGGCGCGAGGAAGACGTCTTTTCCGACGCCCCAGAAGAACGAGGGGTTGGGTGGTCCGCGGAGCGAGGTCGTGTTCAGTCTGTGACGCGCGACGCGCACGACGCTGAGGACGGCGTACAAGACGCCCAGCGCGCAGGCGAGGTCGAGGAAGCGCAGGTGGTGCACTGCAGAGAGGGCGGCGCGTATCGCTTCGCCAGGCGGGATTGTGCTTGCCATTGGACTCAAAGGACGGACGGGCAGGAACAATATATAGTCTCGGGAATGTGCGGTCTGATGACAATCACGCTCCATCACCCGCTGGCCGCCTTCCGACGGAACACAATCGCACATGTGTCACTACGCAGCTCTCCTGGCATGCACAGGCACCCGAGACCCTTCCTCCCCCAGAACCTTGGGACGCGGTAAAATCCCGCCTGCAACACCCAGCTCTGTCCCCGGACCGTCGCAGAACTCGAACGTAAAGTGTCGAACGAGCACACACAGCAGCAGAAACATACTATACGCGATGATTCTCCGAGGAGGACATGTAAGCGCAGTGTTTCATGCACTACCGCATCGAGGTAAGAAAGTCCGCTTGTCAGTTGATCCCATGTCGGGTCTCCGTCAAGCTGGCAAAGCTCCTCGCGTAACTTGTGTTGCACATCCTGATGCCTACATAGTTCAATGATGGCCCACTAGACAAATATATCCGAGCACGGAAGCAGTACAAGCCATCGTATACGCACTGTCAGACTGACTAGAAGAAGCATCAACACAGAAACAGATGAGCAAGGGTCTGTACTCACTTGACGTTGTATCGTAGCCAGCGAAAAGCAGCACCCTCATCTATGTCATGGACATTGTCATTCGTTCCTCCGTTGTATTCTCCGCCCTTACCTGTGCAACAATCTCTTCAGGGGTCATGTGAAGCGCCGAGTCGGTACTCTCTGCCTTGACTGGCACACTGGGTCATTCAAATTACAAAAGTCATCATTCGAGACACTCACTCAATAGGCCGATGATCGACTTGTCCTGCTCTTCCTCCACCAGGCCCTCGTCCTTTTCTCTCTTCGTCTTTGCGAACAGTTGGGCAGAGATGGAACCCATACTATCATGCAACATCTTTGACAACTTGGTCCGAGGGTTCGGCAATCTCAAGATCCAGGGAAACAGATGTGCAACAAGGAAAAGGCAATTAAAGATCGGCGAGGGTTGAGTATTGCTCATTTCGTGAAAAGCAGAAGCAACGACAGATCTTTCCCCTTTAAGAGAGCCAAAGTCATATGAGAACCCCGCGATACCAATCGTGTCGAGACTCCAGGTCCGTTTTTAGACTTGAACGTCTAGCACAGACGATCGACTCACGATATATGGCTCATCCTTGATCCATGGACATTGTCAGATGGCTCTGCATGGAAATAGTTACCATGACATACCATTCCTGAACTTCGATAGTTGTGCCATCAGGACTGTCTTGGAGAAGGTCGTCCCAGGCCGCTTTGGTCTGCGTCCACACGCTTTCAGCGTGGTTGGGAATGGGCATGACAGAAAGCCTACCTTGTATGCAGAGTCGTAAAAGATCGGCAACAACTTTTGAATAGCTGCAACGCTAAACGCTGGGGTGAGCGACTTTCTCAAACTATGATAATGGTCAGCAATGTCGATGTTCTCAAGACCGCCAATAAGAAGCATACCGTTTGTGCACATCTCCATGTGTCGTCAGCAAACTGTCCTTCCCAGCCTACTGCAAAATGAGCAAAAGACTTGACAGCAATTCAAAGAAGACGCACCACGATGTTGGTCAGAAACCTCCCAAGCGGGGTCAGTATGTATGTCGTAGTCTCCTTGGCGTAGAAATGAGCAATCGCTTTCAGGTTGCACAATATGATGCGTGCGGTTCCAAAGACCGATGGGAGTTGGTATACAGCGCCATATTCCTCCGCCAATGCTTCGTAGACCTCCAGGCTATCAGGAGCAGAGAAGAACTCGGGATAGCCCAGCACAAAATTCTTGCGCAGAGGCCCATTGAGATGTGTGGCCCAGGCACGCTGATGTGCGTTGCAGGCCAGACGGATGAGTGTCCAAGTGAAGACAGAGACTGTGAGCACGTCCAGAGCGCGGAAGGAGACACCGATCCCCACATTCGGGAGTGTCAGGCTCCGACTCGGGTACATGGTAGAGGATGGGTGATCAACGACGTTACTGCAAGACGGGACGCTACTAGACCTGTCCTATCAGGCTGTGCATTGTCTCTCGTCGAGTCAGCGAGGTCATGGCCGTGACCGGGTCATACCGGGATCGCACCGAGCCACGACAGCGACGACGGGCCCTCCGAGTCTTTGAGCTGACTTGTGGGACCAGCCAAAGCGTGAAGAAAGACGACTCGTGTTTGACTAGAGCGCTCACGGTTGTCGCCACACACGGCGCCCGGTGCACAATCCACGGCGACGACCAGCACAGAGGGCCGCGCGAGGGTCAAATGACCCGATAGCTGTGGTGAACATGGCACCAAGACTGAGCAAACGACAACAACGAGAGCAAGAAGAGCTCCTCGCGCTCGCCACCACCAAACCCTCCCCTGGCCCCCCAACCCCCGATCGACACGAATCCACCGACGAAGAGTCGGAACTGGCCCCTGCAAAGACCGGTTTCGCCGCAGTGAGTGTCGTGCTGGTCATGGATGAGTGGAGAGATCGTAACGATGCACCCTAGCTTTTCACACCAGAGGACGAACAGGAGGTTGCGCAAAGTGAGGACGATACAACGAAACCGGCCAAGTCGCGCAAGGTATGAATCCATGTCGCTACATGCTTGACGGATCTCATCGTCTCGGGTAATGTATGCAGCCGAAGAAGAAAAGGAAAAAGGCTGCTCCTCCAGCTCACAGCGAAGGCGATCCGCCCGCAGTGAAACCCGATGCGGCTTCGCAGTCCAAGCCTGTCTCAAAGAAGGCCAAGGCCAAAGACAAGAAGAAAGACGAAGACGATCTGGACAAAGCCCTCGCGGAGCTTTCAGTCAAGTGCGTCCTAGCAGCCCTGCCAGGTCTCATGCCGTGATTGTCTGATGCGACGCCCCAGGTATCCAGATCTTCGACAGACCGCGCCGAGTTCGTCCACCGATACACGGGCAACCAAGCTCTCTGCCCTCTTCTCTGTCTCTGTCTCTCATCTTGACGCAGAGTCCGAGCTCAAAAAGTTCTTTGGTTCCAAGGCGGTTTCAGCTGCTCAGGCTGCCACGTCCAGCTCTTTGCCCAAGAGACGTCGCGGTGTGCAACTACAGACACAGCGTTCTCAGTTGACGCGCCCACAACCGTCCTGGGGCATGATTAAGCAACGGGAAGGTTTGTCCACCCGACCACTCTCGGAAGAGGAGACAAGCAGGAAGGCGAACGAGGGACCGGCCGGTCCTGGAAAGTGGTGGACAGTGGAGTATAGCAAACGCTACAAGGGCGTCACCAAGACGTTCATGCAGGCTGTCATGACTGGCGGTACGTGTATACATGCGTGATGCTAGTTCTGATAACAATCCCCGGGGTAGACCCCGAAACACTATGGCAGGTCATGCAGAGAATGCCATGGCATGCGGATACATTGCTTCAACTCGCAGAAGTCTATCGACATCGTGAAGGTCCGTTGAACCTCATTTGTCTGCCCCTTCTCACGTGTGCGTCCTCCAGAGTACAGTCAGGCGGTAGACTACGTCTCGCGAGCTCTTTATGCTTATGAGCGTGCCTTCCTCGGCGCATTCAGTCTCACGAGCGGGAACAATAGACTTGATTTCGATCGGGTTGAGAATCGACCCTTCTTCCTCGCCATCCACCGACAGGTGATGTGAGCCAAGCCGTGCATCGACCTTCCGTTTCACCAGTGCTCATGTCGTGTTTAGAGATCTACAGCGTCGGGGTTGTCCCCGGACAGCGTTTGAACACGCGCGGTTGCTCATATCCCTGGATCCCTTGTCGGATCCTCACGGCATCTACTCACACCTCGATTATCTATGCGTCAAAACGGGCATGGGTGATTGGCTATTGGACGTGTTTTCAGTTTATTGGAACACATGTGATAAAGATTCGGCCGAGTATATGGATCCAAGCCTATTACCCGGTTGGGCATATGCAAGAGCTTTGATTCTGAGAGCCAAGGAAGGGGAGAGGAAGGAACGGGGAGAGGTATCTATGCTCTATTGGTTATCAGACTGTAGCTCTGATCCCTTTTTCACCAGGATTTCCAGGAGGAGAGTACAGAAGCGCTTCGACAAGCAATTCTTGCATTCCCGTCGGTGGTCCCTCTTCTGGCCGACAAGTGCGAGTTTACACTTTCTGCGGATGTGCGGGGTCATAAAGCATTCCGTATTCATACGGATAGAACGTACGGCGAGATTTTCCTACGCTTACCGTAGGCTGACGACATCCCAGAGGCTTGTCTCCCGAAGAAAGTATTCTCCATCTCCTTTCACATCTCTACGTACAGCGCTCCTTTTCGCTCTGGAAGTCTTCCAGCCACGCTTCGTGGCTTTCGGGCACATCCGAGTCTCTTTTGTCGACGCTTTCTACACGGCGCAAGCACACAATCCGCGACCGGTTCCTCCGTACCTTTTCATCCCTTAATTTGCGGTACTCGATTTATCGCCACGTATTCGTCCTTGAACAAACCCATGCCCAACCTCAAAACCGCCTTCTCACCGCGTTCATACCACCTGACATCATCCAGGGCAGACACCTTGCATGCGATCCCTTGCCACCCCCCACTGCCTTCTCGATATATGACGCCGCCTTCTTCGCCGGGTCCGAAGACCCGTTTGCGCTCGGTTCCGGCGGCCGCAGTGCGCGGAGAGGCCGCACACAGGCCGAGGAGCGGCTTCTCGCACGGCTCGTCCCAGACGTGGCGACGCGGGCACAGATCGTCGCATTTTACGACCAGAACCCGTGGATCGCGGCGCAAATGCCCGGTGGGATCGTCGAGTTTGTGCAGCTGATGGCGGAGATGCCGGAGGATGCGCTGCACGAGTTTGTGCTCGGCGCTGAGATGCTGCGTGAGGCTGGCGTCGGCGCGGGAGACGGGGAGGGCGTTCGGGTGAGGTTACCGGGTCGGGGAGCGATGCCTGGGGAGTTGCCGGGAGAGGAGGAGGAGGAGGAGGAGGAGGAGGAGGAGGAGAACGAGGTATTTTGGGAGGCGGTGGACGGTGGCGGTGACGTCGATGACCCACACGGCCCGCAGGATGGCAGAGTGGATACGGACGAGGAGGATGAAGACGAAGACATGGAGGATGTTGCCGTGAGTTTGTCGTCCCGGATGGAGGTGTCTGTCTCTGACGTACAAGGTCTCTCTAGCCGTTGCCCATCCGTGTGCTACGGGACTTCTTTAGCCGGATCTGGGGAGGTATGCCGGCTGACGAGGACTGGTCCGACGACGACGCTCGCAGTGAATGAAAAGGAGTTCGGAGTGCGCATTGGTCGCTGGTATTCACTCAGTGTAAAATAGCTACACACAGAACGGCAGTAGACTTGTGGTGGTTCGTTCCAGACGGACTCGAGATGCCAATTGACCCTCGACTCATCCACGTTTTGCGCACCTCAATTACTTCACCGCAGGGAACTACCGGTTTCGACGCGACGGCCCATCGCGACCAACGTGAGCAAACACGGCTCCAGAGGATCACGCCGCACTGTGTAGCGCCAGCACGACCTCCTTCCTCGCCCACTCCCCGATCCGACAAGCCTCCTCCCCAACGAGCGCCCGCCACACGATCAGCCTCCGCGTCAACATCACCCACGCATGGGTCTTGTCGTCCAGTGCCATGACAGCCCGCCAGAGCGCCTCCACGGCCTCGCCCCACCTTTGGAGCGGGTCGGCTGTCGCGGGGACGTCGTGCAGCCCCTGTGCGCGATGCGGTGGCAGACGGTTGGGTTCGACGCAGCGGCGTGGCTCACCGAGGAGGATGGTGGGTTCGAGGTCGTGCAAGCACTCTGCGGCGCGGGCGAGGACGCTGTAGAGGGCGTGATGCGGCATGCCTGGAATCAGACTGAGTCGCAGCGCGACCGCGGCGCCCTGCTGCAGAACCGCCATATCCATATTTTTGTCTGCTCGAGACGGGGTCAGCTCCGAAAGGACCAAGGCGGGGAGGGTACGGAACGGAACGGACTACCTTTGCTACGGAGAAGAGAGGACACGCATCGACAGATGGTCACACACCATTGGTCGCCCGTCGCGCGATTCAGTTTCGAGACATTGGCCACGACAAGGACGTTTTCTAGAATGCGAAGCCACGCCATCGACTCTCTTCCGGGGCTGTCTCCCACTTGCATCTCGATCCACGACAAAAGAGATGACTTGAGGACGAGAGACATGCACGCTTGTGGATTGCATGTCAGATTCGCGAGTATCTATTTTGATCCCCCCACAAAACCCGGAGTCATCAGTTAGACGTCCGTATGAGCCCTTTGACGGGTAGCAGACGAACCTCCAAGATTCCAGAACGCACGGCGGTGTCGTTCTTCGAGCTCTGGAAGAGACTGGCCACCAAATCCCAGGTATGTCTCCGTTTCAGGACCTTCCAATCATCAGTGCTCGCCATACCATCTCCCAGCATCCGCAACATCCATCCTCGTTCCTTCTTCCAGTCGTCCGAGTTGCTATACAGCATGCCGAACAGCATCGGCACGTCGGATATGTCAAGTTCAGGGCGCTGAAGCAGGAAACGCGCCGTGCGCGGATAGATGAAGTTCGAGGGGTAAAAAATACCGCGGAGCGCGTGCAGTAAAATCAGCGTCGTGAACGTCGGGAGTCGCCGCGGTGGGTCATCCGGGTTCACTGGTGAATTCAGCGTATTTTTGAGTAAACGGAACACATAGACGACCTGAGGCGCTTCATACATGTCAGAATTCTACGTGAAGAGAGTTCGAATGAAGCCATCAGCACGAATTACCAATGGCGAAACTTACGTGTACACTCTCCCAGAGACGCGTGATCTGGGAGAGGGCTGTCTCCCGTATGTTTGGGTCTTTTGAGGACAGACATCGGATGAGGAAGCTGACAACGTTGCTCCGGAAGACATTGACCCAGCCTAGTGGGGTCGTAGGAGGACATTGCACGAGCATCTGCGCTGACAATGCGAGCACAATCAACGGGTCGTACATGGAATCGTTCGCGGATCCATCCGTGGGGCTTCTCTCTTCCCCGAATCGCCTCCACGATGGGAATGTGAGACATGTTCGAAGCATGTAAACAGGGTCAAAGTTCTGGACGACCTCCAGCGCGTCGGATACGGTTGCATCTGGAGACGGAGACCACCGAGAAAAGAATGAGGACAGGGACATGCGCTTTTCCGCCTCGAATAGTCGCATGATGGACAGGAGCCGTCTGTCGGCCGACGACATCGTTCCACCGTAAACCTGAAAGAGAGGCTCGACATGCGAGGGCTGACAGGTATTGGCAGGGTGGAGCCGGAAGAGCACGTCAAGCAGGTGCGTGACTTGATTCCTTTGCAATGAACTTCCATGCTTCCCACAGACCGCGACGAAATGTGGATGCTGAAGAATGTTTTGTAGGAGTCGGTTGACGACAACAGGCTGCAAGGACGGCGACGCGATGAGAGACGGCGGTCAAACAGAGTGGATGCTCCGAACCTTGAGTGGTGTTTTGTTTGCTAGCACCACGGCGAGATCAAGCTTGCCCGCATCGGAGAGATGATGCTGTACCAAGACGGTCAACAATGGCTCTACTAAATAAGGTTTGAGCGACTCTTGCTGTTCAGCAACGTGTTCTGGGGGCGTCATTCAGTCAGGAATGGACGAAACAAGGTTTGATGTTACCCACTGAGATTTTGCAGGACTATGCGAGAGTCCTCCGAGTCTGCACCATCATCAGAAAGGTGTCGAACGGCCCATTTCGAGGCACGATCTACAATATTTATTGCGAGAGAATCACAGTCAGAAATCCCGAGCAGTTTATGTGCAAGGAACGTCGTTTCGAAGGCTAAATCCATGATAGGAACGCTCTCTATGCACTCCTGCAATGTGGACACGAGCAGAGTTCTTCTAGCGCCTGAGAGCTCAAGAATCTTGCATATACACTCGAGATTCTGGGTCAGGCAGGAGTCGTGGCGCCCCTCGCCAGGAAAGAGCTGCTTCAACAAATTGTGGAGAACGTCGTCATGTACCTGTGACAGGTTTCCGCCTGTTAACGTAGTGCAGTCGAGGAAGGCCACTAGGGCTGGAGCGAACGTATGGGTAGCCAATCGACTCCATCGTTTATTGTTCAGCCAAGTCGTGTAAGCTTGTATGGAGGTAGGGAGCGAGTACAACAGAGCGACAATGATGCTTCCCGTGGTGTCAGTCCAGGGTTCCCTCTCAAGCAATCGAGAAATAAGATCGGATGGGAGGGACCGGATATCGCTCATGCAGATTGGTCGGGTTGCCGAGAGAACAGTGGACAAGGGTTGTCCATCGGTGAAGACAACATGTCCGTCGAACCCTGGAAGTAGCTGAGACACGAGCACCGCTGAGAGCATGATATCCAGTAAGGTAGATGTAGGAAGCAGGGTCTGTAATTCCAAAAGTTTCAATGCTGGAATGTCAGGGATGGAACCTCGTGGTGTCCTAGACTGGAGAGCACCGAGAACATCCTCCAATATGTCATACACCATGGCCCGTTGTTGTCCAACGTTGGCCTGGATAAGATCGATTGCGGCGAGTAGTTCTTCCGTATGCATGAACTTGACCCAAGGTAGCGCATACCTCAGCTTACAAGGATAATGTTAGATCTCATTCCGGGGTCAGAGATCAAGGGGACACTCACTTCGTCGAACAGCCTCGATGAAAGCAACCTCGTTAGCGTTTCTGCCCAATGAGAACTGATCGATGACAAGAGCAACCGATCCTCAGCATCTGTAGGGTTAAACAATGCTGCAACGAATTTTCGGATCGCTGCAAAGCATGTTATTAGCATAAAATGCACCCATTCCCACAGACCTACATTCATGAACTTCGACCGCGATGTCCTGCGATACGAAAAGCGTGTGGACAGCATCAAACTGGATAGTAAATTCCTTTAATCGCCGCAGATCTCTCTCACTCAGGTAGTCCCTGGCCATCGCCAATACATCGGACAAGAGCGAAAATAGCGCGGCAGTGAGGTCATAACGACCAGTTGAAACGGTGATGCTATGGGTTATAAGACGGATCGCGTTCTCGAGACGGATCAGAGTCACCGGGTTCGTATAAAGCACTGTCAAAAGTATACTGCGCGTTTCTCGGTCCCGGAGCTGCGGGAGAGTGCAATGGAAGTATAGCCAGTCGAACGTGCCGTCGACCGGAGGCCTGTACATCGGCATTAACCAGACGATCAAGGAAGAATAACAAAACTATCGCTTACCAGTCAGGTAAAGGCTTTAGAATGTCGGAGTCCCACAAATAACCATCAGAGGGGTGTAAACAGTTAATAAGAGCCCAAAGCGCAGGCTCGTAGAATCGCCGAACAACTGCAGCAAGACGGCATATGTCAGCGGGAGAGGGCTGGACGTCTACTAAGCGAAGCCAGTCCACTAATTCGAACGCACTCGTCATGCGAGCACTCTCCGATGAAGCTGTGTAGGCAGCGGTCGAGGTGATGAGCAATGATCCAATCGTTTGATGGGACTCACGGATGGGGATTTGCTCAACACGATCGAGGAAAGTCACGATCGTCTTGTCACTTGATCCTTGGATCACACGACGACAGCTGTCGTCCTGAAGATGACGAAGACAGGCTCGCGCAATGGACAATTCCCGTCTCACGCCAAAACAAATATTTGGTTGATTTGGGAATAATTGTCCAGTCGCAACACTGTTGTCCAGTTGATCAAGTATCGCAAGGAGGTTATGGTACCCAGAATCGCTTTGCTTAACTGCAAGCATGACAAGCAGTCGCCGGATAAATGTAAAGACAGCAAGGGTATCTGACGGGGTCATCAGTCGTCCACTTACTTTCGCGGTAACCTGCTCGAGCACCGTCATGAGTAAGGGGCTAGCAAACAATTTTCCGTGATGGATATTGGGAGCTGAAGGGGAAGATTTTACAAGGGCGGATATGGCTTCCATGTAACGGTACGGAGTCTTGAGGCACCGTTGTGCACAATCGTCTAGGAAGGCAACGACAGCGTCGACTTCATCTGTGAGTGGCGCACCATCCGGTGCTTCGGTACCTTGTCCTCTGCGTACGAAATGGAGCGGTAGGGCAGCAAGCCATATCTCTACTTCGTCCGGGGCATCTTGGAATAGCACACTCTCGGAAAGAACGTGATGCAAGAGTTCTTTCAACGTTGCACGAAGAGCACGCAAACGGGTATTGCAAAACGTTTTGAGGAGGATGTAGAGATACGTGTGGGATGACGAGGCTATGGAAGCGAGCGATTATCAAATGACAATACTGTAGAGTAGGCTCACTCACCAATCTTGCCAGCCCATGCAAACTGATCGTTTCCACTAAGCAAACGGAGGACGTGCAGGTGTTTGACGCTCCCCAATGCTATAGAAGCACCTTGATGTTGATCTTCTTGTTTTTCTGTGCCGCCCTCATGGTACCCGGGGAGCGTAGCTAATGATCCCTCGACCAGATTTAGGACCAACTTTCCAACTTCGAACCTAGTTTCAGCGACAACATCCGGCAAGCATTCTTGGTAGAGCCAAAGAAGCCTCTGAGAGCTCTCGCTCAGCAACGCATGCTTGGCTGTATTGGAAGAAGATAGAAATTGCTGCGAAAATGCGACAACGACTTGAAACTCTGGTACACGTCGCCTTGCTTCTTTTTCAACCTCTTTTTGTTGGCGATTCCATTGACCTTCTTCGTCCTCTTCCAGGGCAGTCTCCACCATCCTGAACACGCGTACCATCTCCATGAGCTTCCGCAAGCATTTGGCCAGTGCGAGTGCGGTGCAGTGCTGAACAATTGGGGTCGAGGTAGCCTGTAATCCTTTTGTAAACAGCGCCTTCATTCCCATTGAGGGAAATATGTTCCCCAAGATGATTGAAAGAGGGGGGGGAGTCGGATTGTAGAGTTCGTTATTACCCGGCAAAAGAAACGAATGTACGGGTACCACTTGGGAGAGGATCTGCCCTGCAAACGAGATATTGGCAATCCATTTCGAAGAAAGTCGTGGTTCGAGAGTGAGTGAAGCTGCAGACCAATACCTGATATGGGTGTCAGGTTTGAGCGCCCTCAGATCAATAGTACACATACCCAGCGACAAGCTCTGGGCATGCTGCAGTTATCTTGAGCGCAAGCTCTTGTTGCCGAGGATCTTCGTTCACCTTTAACGACCGCAGTACATTCGCTAGGATTCTGTTATACATTTTGCCTGCATAGGCATGCTTTCGCCAATTGTCTTGGAGGTTATCTTGGTCTGTAATACCATCCTCGTCCGTCTGGCGAGGATACCATCCCCGGTCTCTAAAACAAATACCTTGACCAGGATGAGTGCATATAGCCAAGAGAAAGTGGTGTACGACATCGGCTGGGACGTGCTCTCCTCCGAGGCTTTCGGAAGCAGTGCGGTCATATAACTTGAGAAGCTGCCGCATGTTTAGAATGCGTCCCCGATATCACAGAGATTGAGACGCTTACGTGCGAGATTGTCACTTCGTTGAACAAACCTAGTTTCGTAGTCCGTTTTATTCTCGGATCTAACCAAATGCCTTCCCAACAGACTCGGAGAACCTTCTCGATCACCGTGTGATGATCTTGAGCCAGACCCTTGAATATGCTCATGAACACCTCACGACGCTGCTCCAGAAATGTTGCCTTGATCGGTGATGCAGTATCTGGGTCGACCAGAGATAAAACAAATAAAACATAGTATGTTCGAATGTCTTCTCTGTCCGGTTGAGCTCTAGTGGAGTTGGTGTAACAGCTCAGCTTACCAGGTCTGACGAGAATGTCGTCTTTTTCGCTTTGCTTGCCCCTTCTACGCATGTGAAGCAGTTTTGATAAGTTCTACGCTGTGATGAGTTACAGAGATAGACAGTGACGCGTCTGTGTTACCTTGTTGTCCCAGGGAAATGCTTCAGAAACCGATTTGCGCTCCTTTCCATTCCCGAAGGTTGAGATGGAGTTGAAGAGCTTGAGCGTGGCGAGGATCTGTTCGTTATGACTGTCGCTGATGTAGGAATTCAATTTCCGTAGCCATTGCGGAGAAAGGATGGCTTTGATAATAGAGGCGCCATAGACATGATCAGGGAGATGGCACGAAAACAGTGAGAGCAACGAAGACAATAGCGACGTGACATGGGCTTGTGTCGACATCTAGAGGGTGGCGCTTAGTTCACGGAGCACACTGAAATTAGAACACACCTCATTAACTTTTCCCCAGATATCGAAGAGTTCCTGAGCGGCGGGCGAGCTCTCCATCCAAAACTTTGCTAAAGAAAGACGTTCGTCACGCGGGGCTATGATCTCACCAGGTTTGAGATATAACTTTGATCTTAGTGAAAAGAGGGCTGCACGGATGGTTGATCAACACGACAAGAGTCGAAAACTGATAACGGACCCTTGGAGAGCGCATTTGGGTCCTGTATGGTGCGGAGCACTTGTTGTATGTCATGTGCGTCGGTGAATGCAAACTGATCAGAAATTTGAGGGCCGAGCTTTGTCCTTTTGCTAGGTGGACCATTCGTAGGCAGAGGCATAATACACGCTGCCAGGGAGTTGTTTGGATTCAAAGCCTTTGCCAAACAACACCCAACCAGCTAGTGCACGGTAAATTTGCAATGGCCCCGAAAATGACAGGGCGACCCAGGTCTCTCCAAATTTATGCATGAAAATTACTTCTAATTAACAGGAGGCCGGCTTTCACGCAAATTTTACAGTAAGTTAGCTATTCTCCATGTAAAATAAGGTTAAAACAGAATAAATCACCAGCTTGTAAGTGACTGGACCGCTGCGCTCAGCAGTTACACCAGAAGGAAACGTGTACCATTCAGTATCCCGGGCGGTATATATGCTAATTATAGGTAACTAGGTAAGCTGGTGGGCTTACACAGCTCTCCCATTCAGACGTCTTTGACCCTCGGGATGCCCTTCAATGACGTTTGTGTGACCTGTCGGGTAGGTGCCGACTCGGAAGAGGTATCCCACTGCGATCTCTTTGGATAACCATCTAGCGCGCCACGGAAGAACGGCGCAGTGTGATTCATGATCTCACTCCGGAAGTTCGCGCTCGCATCCTAACGCGTTTCCTTTGGACATTTCTGTTCCGCTCACCCTCAAGCGTATCATCCAGGACTTGTGGCTTCGTTTAGCGCATTTATCCGTGGTCCAGGTGAGTTGTTGTCAGTACTCTCCCTGAATCCCATCTTCGGCACGTTCTTTGTATCGACAACCGCTGTACACCAAAATCTGCTTCTCAAGTATTGTTTTGTCCGGACTAGGTATAAAGGCGACGGAGGACCAAGAAGGAACCAAAATAGGTGTTCGGTGTTCAGATCTACAACAGGCATTGAAGGAGTGACTGCCCAGGGACGACCACGACCGTAACCTGCTTCAGGTCAATTCTGAATCTCTCATATCCATGTCCACCATTTCTCCCTGTTATCCGTATCATCAAGAAGTACTCCATGATGGTCTGTGCATCAGACTACCAGAAGGAAATAACGACACTCACTCTGTCCAGTGGGAATGGAAGAATGTCGGGACGAGCAAATAATCAATGTCATCTTTCTTGCCCGTGATGATCGTGATAATATCAAGCACAATCAAGACGTTCCCGTCAGCACTATATTTGTGAAGGAAGCTCGATGGATGGCTTGATTTCTCTGCGCATTTTTGGTACTTGTGATCCACAATCACAGACAGAGAATAATAGTGGGTGTCAAAGGTAAATATAGTGCCAAACATTTCTGAAAACATTTGCCTTCATGGCAAAAATGTTTGAGTGACATATGTGATTCAAACTCTGGTTGAGCAGTAGTGGGTGTCCAGGTTAGTGGAAGGCTCTATGCACAGCTGGTTTGCCCTATAAATAAGGTCCTTGCCTATAGTAGTATTTCAGCTTGTTCTATGCAATCTATGTGCTAGAACTCCTCCTCAGAACAGTGTACCACCTTGCTACCTTGTTTGAGTAACCTCTACTCTTTGAACCATCAACAATCTCATTAATGATCCTTTCCTCCAAGTGAAAAGGGACTACTCTAGTGATCAAACTCACCATTACTGACCAGTTGTTTTAGTGCATTTGTGTCAGATGCTGTCACACCATAACAGTCTCTGGATCTTTTCAAACCTCATCACTCACATCTCCAATCTTTGGGAATGTCACAGCTTCAGTTTCTGCCTATTGACTCATCCTAGTCTAGTTTTCAGACTCATCTATAGTCACTCACCTCACTTGCCTATATATAGGAACATGGCAGTCTTATGCTCCTGCCTGTAGTAAAATCTTAGTATGATGACTCACATAACACTCTTACAGTGAGCAATAAAACCATTCCAATAACTAACCCTAACATACAGTGACTTCAAAAACCCTTTCCATACTAACCCTCACTGCAGTGCATGAAGTGCACTGCCAGCCACTGTGGGAATTTCATTTTGCTTTGGTGGAGTTATAAATAGTACTCTCTTTTGACTACCAAATTGCTCCCTAGGTCATGTGATTTGATTCACATGTCATAGAAATATAGCCATTTTAAAACAGCAATATCATGAAAAGAGTTTTTTACTTTTGAATTGCTGACCAGGTTCTCTATCAAGTCATTGAAATATTTGTTGTTGTTTGGTCATACAAGTAAATACATACATGTAAACAGTATGTCTGAGTTTAAAAAAGTTCACACACTTCTTGATTCCCAACTTCTATCATGGTCAGATCTCTCTCTCTCACCCAATAAAACACCATCCTTTCCTTGCTTGATTCTGGAAAATCTGGTGAAGCCATTGCCAAGCAACTTGGTGTTAGCCCTTCTGCTATATCCAAACTTTGCACAAAATACTGTTTCACTCTTTCCAAAGCCATTGGAGCTCATCCCTCCAAACTTTCTCCTACCAATATTCATCATGCCCAACATCTTATCACTTCTAACAGAGCAGAAACTGCTGTCCAAGTGACCAAAGCCCTCACCAACATCATCAACCAGCCTCTCTCCACCAATACAGCTTGCCTCCACTTGAAGAAATCTGATATGAAAGCTGTAGTCAAATCCAAATGTCCTATTCTCTCTACTAAGCATTGCAAGGCTTGGTTGGACTTTGCTTATGCTCACAAAGATTGGACTATAGAGGACTGGAAGAAGGTGATATGGTCTGATGAGGCCAAAATCAATCACCTAGGGTCAGATGGGCACAAATAGGCATGGAAAAAGGCAGGTGAGAGGCTTAGTGATAGGTTGATGGCAGAAACCCTCAAATATGGAGAAGGTTCTTTGATGATGTGGGGCTGTATGACTTGGGAAAGTGTTGGATTTGCTATCAAGATTGATGGTAGGATGGATGGGGACCTCTACCTTCAGATTTTGAAGGATGAACTCCAGCAAACTGTGGAGTATTATGGTCTCAATCCTTCTGACATCATCTTTCAGGAAGATAATGACCCCAAGCACACCTGCAAGAAGGTCAAGGAGTGGCTAGAGGAGCAAGAATTTAGGACCATGGTTTGGCCTGCATAGTCTCCTAACCTAAATCCTATTGAATATCTCTGGGGTTGGCTAAAAAGGAGGCTTGCAAAGTATAAAAACTCTCCTAAGGGGATTTATGAGTTGTAGAATGGAGTTTAGGAGGAGTGGGAGAAGATATCTGCTGAGGAGTGTCAGAAATTGATTGAGAGCATGCCTAGGAGGATTTAGGCAGTGCTTAGAGTAAAAGAAGGCTATACCAAGTATTAGTAATACCCAACAATTCAAAAGTGAAAAAATCCTTTCTATGACATTGCTGCTTTAAAATGACTATATTTCTGTGACATGTAAACCAAATCACATGACCTAGGGGGCAATTTGGTAGCCAAGAGAGAGTACTATTTATAACTCCACCAAAGCAAAATGAAATTCCCACAGTGGCTGGCAGTGCACTTCACACACTGCAGTGAGGGTGATATAATCCCACTAAGACAACCCAAGGACTAGGCCAAGGGAAGACACATATAGGGTCTGTGGTCATTGAGCAAGAATGTCTTAAAGGAACTCAAGCATACCAATGCCCCATAGGGCACCCAATTGTGGGGGAAAGCCACAAGAGGACAGACTAAGGTTGCTCTCAGTTATTCAAGTCTTTATATACCTTAGCATATATACATCATGTGACTCTAGGCAACTACTGTAGTCGCTGGGAACCCTTGACCCTTGTCAGCCACATAACACCCCCTTTTCATGTCCAGACTGTGCCTGCTGTAGTCTATCCACCATCTTATGCCCTATATCTCATGGATCAGGCATGTGCACTACACCTAAGACCCTCACATCTATGCTGTCCACAGCCCAGATCCCATCTTCTGATGAGCTCCACTGAGATCCACATTGGCTAATTCATGACCCTTTGCAGTTATGCCCTTGTGACCATAACAGAGGGTTAGTATGAAAAGGATTTTTGGAGTCACTGTAGTGTGTGAAGTGTACTGCAAATACATGTGGGAATTTTGATGACACTAAATATAGTAGATACTTTTGGTTACAAATCATTCACCAGGGTCATGTGATTTAGCTCAGAGGCTGTGAAGATATGGCCATATTAAGTTATTCATATCATTGGAACAGTTTTGTTGCTAATATTAGGGGTATTGCAAATTAGTATGAAGTATATCCTTCTTTGGCCTTGATAATCCCCTGGACCCTTCTAGGCATGCTCTCAATTAATCTTTGACACTCCTCCACCTCAATCTTATACTATTCTTCTTGAATCCTCTCTCAAAGTTCCAATACTCTCTTAGGTGGCTTAGGATATGCTGCTAGCCTCCTTTTTAGCAAAAACCATAGATGTTCTATGAGATTAAAATCTGGAGATTGATATAACTCTACAACCTGCAAGGGCCTCACTTGAGTATAGCTTGGTGTTCATAGGTCACACAGAGTGTGTATAATGTAGAGTGAAGAGATGAACTTGTAAAGGTGCACTTAATCCCTTGCCTACTAGAGATATTGGGGGAAATACCAGAGTAAAGTGCAGACTAGCTGCCCTTCCCCTTAGGACTAAGTGTTGCACACTACTTGTTGGTCCATGGTTAAGCACTAGGCCCTCCATGTGACTCACTCTATCATCAGGTAGCAACATGCTCTCAAGAGTGAAGTCATCTCCACCAGCAAATCCAAGATAGTAGGGGGAACACCACCAGCTAAGGGGTGCCCCTAATTCCTTGCCAAGAAAACACTAGAGAAAATAAGCTAGGAAGCCAGCTATTTGTTCTGGAGATTTATATAGTTCAAGTCTGTGCAGCCACTGGTGTACAGATCATATATCTAAATATAGGAATCAAAAACACTAGAGAAAATAAGCTGGGAAGCCAGCTATTTGTTCTGGAGATTTATATAGTTCAAGTCTGTGCAGCCACTGGTGTACAGATCATATATCTAAATATAGGAATCTATCATATATAGCTCTACAGATGCAGAGATTAAAGGGGCTGTTCCATAGCCTAGAGTAGAGATTAACTGCCATCTTCTATGTGGCATTTTCTATCAAAGAAGAGAAGCTTTCAGAAAGATCTGAAAAATGAAAATGAAAAGGGTATACCAGGCTATACATTAGAGAAGTGGAACATATCTGAAAGCCCAAACAGGCAGCTGGTTCCCATGCTTTAAGAAGCATATAAAAAGTTCCAGAACTTACTACCAAGGGCAATAGATAACTCTATATAGAGTATTTTATTACCTGTGTACTATCTAGATGGTCTTTGAACTCTTCAATATCTAGCTCTCTTGATGTCATCATGTGACTGATCACATGGGCTGTGAAGAAAGAAAATAATGAGAGCATTCATATCACTTAAAAGAAAGAATAAAAAGAGTAACCTCTTGGTGGCAACCCATATTATGCATAGTGACCATAATAGAGATTGAGCAGGCCATATCATGACCTCAAATCCATGCTCATTCAACCACTCCTTAACCCTTCTACTGGTATGCTTGGAATCATTATCCTACTGAAAGATAATGTTCTCTAGGGTAAATCCATAATCCACCAGGGTTTATTGAAGTTTATCTTCTAGAATTTGCACATAGAGATTAGCATCCATCTTACCATCAATCTTGCAAGCCATTCCAATCCCATCCCAAGTCATACAGCCCCACATCATTACTGATCCTCCTCCAAACTTAACTGTTCCCTCTATAAGTCTATCACTAAGGCCCTCTCCTGCCTTTTTCCAGGCCCACTTTCTACCATCTTACCCAATGCAATTAATTTTGGTCTTATCTGACCATATGACACACTTCCAATCATTCACAGTCCAGTCTTGATGGCTTAGAGCAAAATCTAATCTTTCTTTCCTATAACACTTGGAAAGAAGAGGACATTTCTGCTTTACCACAGCCTTCATACTAGCTTTCTTTAGGTGACAATAGATGTTCTGGGGAGATATGGAATGGTTCTTGACATTTTGATGAGTCCTAGTAATCTGGACAGCATTTTCAGCCTTTTCAGTATCAAGAAGTCAAATAATATGATATATATTAGTGGGGGAAATGATAGATGGACAACCACCAGTGGCTTTGGGAAGGTTGGAACAGTTTTGAGTGTGAATGTGACTGATAATGGAGTTACTGAAGCCAGTAGAAGTAGAGATCTGACAAGTTGATTAATCCAATTCCAAGAAAGCAATAACTTGATTAATTTGATCAGAGAAAGAGATTTCATAGTGAAAGAAGTGGTACAAGTGATGGTGTTTGGCATTGTTTACATCATGTTGAACTGTTTATACATCATATGACTCAATGCTGATGTAATATCCCATTACAACATATAAGTTCCACATTTCAATATGATAGCAACAAAACTATTTCAATGATATGGGTAACTTAATATGGCCATATCTTCACAGCCTCTGAGCTAAATCACATGACCCTGGTGAGTGATTTGTAGCCAAGAGTATTTACTATATTTGATGTCACCAAAGCTTGATGAAATTCCCACATGTGTTTACAGTGCACTTCACATACTGTGTTAGGGTTAGTTATTGGAATGGTTTTGTTGCTTACTGTATAGTGGACTATTATGAGATGATTGTGGCACTAGAAAATGAAGTTGCAAAGGTATACACTCTTTATGGCTATACTTCCACCATCCATATTCTCTAGCTTCAGCTTCTTTATTATACAAGACATCACTGAGAAGTCTTGCTATATAAAAGATGCAAAACTATTGTAATGGTATTGTAGTTTTAAAATAGGCATATCTCCACAGCCACTGGGCCAGATCACATGATCAAAGGACCAATTTGTAGCAAAATTTTATACTTTGTTTGGCCTCACCAAAGCTAAGCAAAATTCCCATAGATGTTTGCAGAGCATGAAGTGCCCTATATTAAGGTTAGTTATTGCAATAGTTTTGGAGGTCACTGTATCTGCAACACTGGGACCCTATAGTGCAACTCTATAGCACTACATAGCACTTATCAGACTAGACAGAGAATGCTCAGTCATGCACAGGGCAGACAGACTGTAGTGTATTCACCTAGACAAAGAATGTTATGTACATGGTAAGTGAACATTCTATGCAGTACTTGTGGCTTAGCTCACCTCAGTCATGCACAGGGCAGATGGACTAAGGTGTTGACTATGGAATCTGGGATCTATATACTGTTAAGTACAAAAGGATATGTTGCATGGGGTAAATCATGTACAAGTGGCAATTGAGAATGGAGAGCACTAGCTAATATGATACATAACAAGGAAAAGGCAGAAAGGCTATGGTATGTATCATACAGTCTGTGATATAGAGCTCAAATAAGTATGTTCTATGGAGTGGATCCACATTTGATTGGTAGCATGCATGTTTGCATGTTTCAACACTTCCTCTCAAGCTGCACATAGTCCAAGTTTGATGGCAAAGTGCTTCATCTTTGGCAATAGCAGGGCCTTGGTGAAGATATCAGTGACCATGTTGTCAGTGGGACAAAATATGAGTTTGATTTTGCCATCACCTATGACCCATCATATGAAATGAAAATGGACATCAATGTGCTTGGTACATACATGATACTGGTGATCTTTCATAAGGGCAATGGCCAACTGGTTGTCTAAGAAAAGGGTAGTCAGCTTTGGCAGGGGTGTGAATAAATCTGCAATGAGCAAATGCAGCCAAAGTGTCTTCTTTGCAGCATGTGTGGCACCTATGTACTTGCTCTCTGTTGTAGAGAGTGAAATAATTTCCTGTTGCTTTGAACTCCAGAATACTACACCATCATCTATAAGGAAGGTATAGCCTAAGATGGCATAGTGATCTTCTGTGATGCTGCCATCTGCATCAGTATACCTAATGAGCTGCTTGTCTCCCCCTCCATATGTCAGCTGTAGGTCCTTTGTCCCTAGTAGGTATCTGTAAATGTGCTGAATGGCATCCCAGTGTGCTTGACCATAGTTTGATGAGAAATGAGATACTTGGGATATAGCATATGAAATGTCTGGGCATGTTCCAAGTACCATGTACATGAGTGATCCAACAGCTTCTTGATGTGGGATGTTTCTCATTGCAGTGTGTTCAGCAGTGGTGGAAGGGGACTGGCTGATAGTGAGCTTGATGCTTGGTTCTATGGGTGTGGAGATTGGCTTGATGCTATCAAAGTTAAAGTGGCAGATGATGGAGTTGATATAGATCTTTTGTGAGAGGGTGAGCAGGTGCTCCTTCTGATTTCATGTTACTTCAATGCCTAGAAGCCAATGAAGCTTGCTGAGATCAGTAACTTCAACAAAGTGACTGATTTGGTGCTTAACAGCTGTCACCAAGCTCAATGTAGATGCTGCAATTGTATAGTCATTGACATGTATGACTATAATCATGAAAGTCATTCCCTTTCATTTGATGAATACAGCCTGGTCAACTTCACACTGATGAAAACCTAATTGCATGATTAGTATTTCTACTAGTCTCTGGTATCACTGGCAACTGCTCTGTTTGAGTCCATACAGCATTTTGTAGAGGTGGCACACCTAGTTGGAGTACTTAGGATCAACATAGCCAGGTGGTTGGTGCATGTAGATTATTTCATTGTCATTTAGCATGCCATTAAGATATGCTCCTTTTATGTTGATCTGATGCAATTTGAGATTTAATTGTGCAGCAAGTGTGAGAACAGTCTGGATTGATGCTAATTTAGCAACTGGGGCATATATATCAAAGTAGTCGATGTCAGAGACTTGGAAAAATCCCTGGGCAACAAGGTGTGCCTTATACCATACAACATTTCCTGCAGCATCCTTCTTGGCATGGAAAACCCATTTTAAGCCCACAATGTTTGCATCAGGTGGAGGATTGACAAGTTTCCATGCGCCAGCTTTCTTAAGCATATCAACTTTCCCAGCTAGGCCAGTCCAGATGTTGCTTTGTGTCAGTGAGCATGGTAGGCTTGAGCACTTTGGCCTCTGTGCAGGCTAGTTCAATAAGCATAGTGAACTTGTGCTCATCATGATCCAACTCATATCTCTAATCTGTGATGGCAAGAATCTGATCAGCAGTACCTGTACTCTCAAAGATTATTGGCTGGGCTAACTCTTTAGCTATGTTGTTTGGTGGTTGTACTCCTCAAGGGAGTGTGGTGGTGGCAGCTTTGCCATTAATGATGTCAAGAATCCACTGGCTGGGTTTGCAGATTCACTTAGTGCAGAGCTTGTTTTTATCATTTGGAGTGCTCTGACTGAGTGGTTGAGGCAGCAGTGAGGCAGTTTGAGAGGGTAGCAGCAGTGATGGTATGGCATCAATGGTGATCTCTGATGTCTTTGAGGGCATGGGTGAGGATTTGTCAGCAGCATGGATGGAGTTGGGTTGCTGAGCTGGTGTGCTGGTGCTGAATATGGCAGGTTCTTCCTCCCCCTCAACAGCATATGGCATGATATCATAGTACACATTGTGCTCAATGGTCACAGTTCATTTGTGTGGCCAATATATGTGGCATGCATTTTTGGTGTGTTCATCAATTCCCATCCACTTGCCATGCTCAACTCTTTTCCTAGCTTTGAGCTTTCACCTGTCTTTATGAGTACAGGCCATTCACACAGTTGGCTCAGATCAGGTGTTTTATTCAATGCAGCCTCATATGGTGTCTTGCCTGCAAGTGCCTTGATAGGTGTTCTATTTTTTAACTATACAGCATGATGTGTGACCTCTCCCCATAGGAATTTTGGCAGTCCACTGGCATGCAGCATCACATAGACCTTTTCTAGGATGATCTGATTTAGCCACTTGGCAACACTGTTGTGCTGCAGTGTGTCATGTGCAGTTAGTTGCTATATGATTCCTTGAGTCTGGAGGTGCAGAGTGAATTCCTTTCCCTAATACTCTCCCCCTCAATTGGAGTGGAGTGTTTTGACCTTTGATGCTAGTTGCCTATCCAACCAGGCCTTAAAACCTTTGTATGTCTCAAAAGTCTCACTCTTCTATCACAGCAGGTAAGTCTTGTGTTGTTGTCTGTGAAGGTGACATAGTACTGCTTGCCACCAAGTATGGCAATAGGTGATGGGCCCCAGACATTGGAGTAGACAATGTCACTGATTGACTTTGTGTGTGGACCTTGGTGCTCCTTGGTGATTGCCTTGTGAGTGGCTTTGTCATATATGTATAATTCACAAAAAGTGGGTTCATTCCTTGATGTGTCAATCTGTAGACCACTGACAAGTCCCTGTTCTGCTAGGCATTGTATGTTACAATGCAATAGCACCTAATGCAAATGTACTAAAACAACTAGACAGAATGGCAACTGTCTCTGACAATAGGTGGCTCCTCTGAGCAGACCTGAACCTGTGGATAGTGACATAGTTAGTGCAGCTTCCAGATGAAGACTCTTACTAGTCTCATAGATGCTAGCCTTGGCACTCCTGTGTGCAGATGACCTAGCAGTGGCATATACAACATGCAGCCCTCCTATGAACATTTAGCAATGGCAAAGTATGATCTCAAAAATAGTCCCTTTTACTGAGAGGGAAGAACTCCTAATGAGAATGTCAGGGTATCAAAGGTAGAGGTTACTCAGACAGCAGATAAGGCGATTAGTCATTCTGAGGAGGAGTTCTAGCACATAGATTGCGTAGAACAAGCTGAAGTATTACTACAGCTATGTTACAGTGTGATGGCACCTAACACAAATGCACTAGAACAACTAGATAGAATGGTAACTGTCTCTGATGATAGGTGGCTCCTCTGAGCAGACCTGGACCCACAGATAGCAATGTGGTCAGTGTGGCTTCTGGATGGAGACTCTTACTAGTCTTGTAGGTGCTAGCCTCAGCACTCCTATATGTGGACAATCTAGTAGCAGTGTATACAACACGTGGCCCTCCTGTAAACTTTTAGTGATGGCAAAGTAAGATTGCAAGAATAGTCCCTTTAACTGAGAGGGAAGAACTGATACAACCCCTAAAACAACCTAAGGACTCGGCCCTAGGCAGACACGTATAGGAGCCGTGTAGTTGTGTGGCC
>JBBPUK010000321.1:0-19438 GCA_038094635.1 Tylopilus cervinicoccineus
GTTCTGAGGAGAAGTTCTAGCATGTAGATTGCATAGAACAAGCTGGAGTACTACTACAGCTAGAGAGCCCTATTTATAGGATAGACTCCCTGCACACAGTCTAAGTATCAAGAAAGAGAATTGCTAAGTAAAGGTAAAATACTACCAGTGGCCTGAAGACATATCAAAAAGAGGAAAGGCTGCTGGTGATAAAGTACAAGAATAGACTTCGTCATATGCTGGGGGAACAGAAGACCATTTCTAGCAAGTATAGGGGTTCTACTAGAAAAGGAGGAAAGAGTTATAAGTTCCCTGACTATGTTGGGAGGTAGGTAATAAAGGATATGAATGAAGGATACCCTGGTCATAGAAGGTATTGCATTTATAGAGGACAAAGGGATGGCACAGTCTGTTGATGAAAGACACAATACTAAGAAGGAACCAAGATGTAAGCAGTAACAAGAGAAGAAAAGAGTATGTGGGTGAGTTCACTGATCGACACATAACACAGAGTATAAACATTCTCCAAATAATGTTCCAGAGCTATGGAAGAGAGTTCAAGTGGAGCAGGAGAAGATACCAGTGGAGGAGTGTCAGAAGTTAACTGAAAGTATGACAAGAAGGATTCAGATAGTGATTAGAGCCAAAGGAGGATATATCAAGTGTAAATATCCTAGTCTATATCAAAAAGTACAAAAAGTGTTATAATAATATGTCTGCATTAAAATAATCATGCCTTGGGCCAAATCACATGATCCAGAGTCCATTATGTAGCCAAGAGTGTGTACTTCCCATGATCCCACTATAGGCAAGCAAAATTCTCATACTATAACATGTTATTTCAGCTATACTACAAAAGTATCACACATTGTGACACTTTTTGAGGTCACTATATATACATCACTACTATAATACTAGTAGTCTAATGAACCTGTAAAGTTGGATATGCAGGCACACTCAACTGGCAGAATCTAAATCCAGTGGGTGACACTGTGTGACCACCAGTTTGAAGTGTAGGTGCCAATTTGAGAGTAGGTGGCTAGCATGGAGAAAGAAGATGGCATACAAAAGAAGAGACACATCACTGGCTTTATCTTGATGATGCAAGATTGTCAATGTTGGAACTTCAGCGTCAAAGTTGGCCAGGCCTGAGGTCTCGTGTCTGGAGCATTCAGAAGGTCATTCCATATTTGATAACAAGTATGCCCGTTTAGCTCAGTGGTAGAGCGCGCCACTCGTAATGGTGAGGTCGGTTGTTCAATCCAGCCAGTGGGCAACATTTCATTTTTCTTGACGTTTCATAGTGGGTTTGCGAGCATCTCTGTGGTTTTCGAAGATGACGTATAGGTGGGTGGCTAATGGAGGTGCGGCTGGGAGAGCATATGCCGATTCTCGTCTGACCTAGGTTATTGGGCGGTGGCTCAGCGCGCCTTTTCACGGGTTGAGCGACACTGGGGCACTGGTGCTTCGGTTGGAGCAGTCTTCGGAAGAGCAGCTCGTGGTCGAGGCGTTTAGAACGGACAGTGAAAGTCGTGAGAATCATTTAATTGACGCACGGATTAAACGTCCGACCGACCTGGTCTTATCACTACAGTACCTCTAAGTCGCTCGGCCGTATGTCGGGGCCCATCAAACCTCTTACCAGGATCAACTAGTGCTTCGCCCGGTCTCCCCGCCGCCCGCAGCAGTCTTGTTGGCCTCCCCTTCGCCTTCTGGCTTCTTGCCGGCCAGATTATCGAGGAGGCCAAGCAGCGTCCCCGATCTCTCCTTGGCCATCGCTTGTCTTCCTTCCTCCAAAACTTTTTCAAACTCGGCCTTGTGAGCAGCCAAATAAGCCTGATGAGCCCTGTATTGGCGCTGTGCCTCGGCACGCTTTTGTTCCAGGTATGTTGGAGGAATGTCCGAGTGAGAAGACTGGGAATGATCAACGTCGGAACATGACGATGGAAGGCCAGACACCCACCTCGGTGGCCACGCCAAACAAGGAGCTCATGGTGAATCCTCTAGTAGAAAGACTTTTGGACTTGTTCCGCGACTCAGCGATATGGCGTTCGCGTGCCTCGGCTTCCTTCTTGGCATATTCGACAGGAATATCTTTGCCGTGGTAAGCCTGAAGGATTGGGCGGACATCCGGAGGTTTGTAAATAGCAATCGCTAAGGAACTGCGCATAAGCATGGGGTGTGAGAGTAAAAGAGAACATACATTCGAGGAAGGGGATCATAGCGATGAGGCCTTTGTCGCCGGGAGTGCCCGTCCATTTAGGAAGTACGATCGAGTTTTCAGGGTGGGTCGAAGTATGCTCTTCGTGCGTATCGAGTAGGATGACTTTCGAAAGGTCGCGGTTGAGATAGGAAAGATCCTTGTGTATTGCCAGGTATGAAATTTAATCAGGCACACGTGAGCCGACTCACCTTTACAATCTTGCCGTCAACGGAGCGCGTTGCCTCGCGGAAAAGAGCATAAGAGATGGAGAAATTATAAGGATCCAACTTCTCGATTATAGGGATTGCAGTCTAGGTGCGCCAATGAGTCGTGGCCTCGACATGGCGGAGCGAATGGACCCACGTAGGGATATTGCGTGGTGAATATAACGATTTCATAAAATTCCGCTAGATAGGCGAGGAAGTAATCGACACCAGGACGTTTGGCTGTCCGCCAACCCTTTTGTCGCTGTGGAAGAAGGTAAGTTGAGTCGCAGAGCATCACGGTCTGGGAACATACATCCCAAGTCGAGGTTACGAGTAGATCATCCATGGATACCAGAAGGGTGTAAGGTTTTTGCTCCGGACCGGGAAGGGGTGGCGGAAGCAGCTCTGGCCATGCTGGTTTGTTGAAGAACTGAAACAGACGCGAACGGTAAATGCCAACTTGCGCCAAGTGTGGCTTGGGGTGACGTACGTCGAATAGGTCCATAAATCGTGCCTTTGTCCGGGCCCACCGACCTGAGGGCGCATCCTCAGTCTTCTATCGAAACCGGCCAAAGAGACGTCAGGGTCACGACGGGGAGAGAAAAGAAAGGACGAACCATCTTCTTGTTTGCGAGTTCGTCCGCCTCCCATTCCCGCCCAAGATAGAGCACTTGCACGCCGATGGCAATGGCCAGAATACCGAACGAAATTCTTGCCAAATATTGCTTGCGTCGGTCTATGGAAGAAAGAGAGTCTTTGGAAGACTTTGCGCCCGTGCGTTCCATCCGCTCTGCATGCTGCGAGCGTTCAGCGGGGTCAAAGTCGAGACTGGGAAGAGACGACGGCGTGGCCGACGTTGCTGGAGGCGGTAGAGGCCGCTTGGGCGGTGCTGCCTTTGGTGGGACTCGGGATGCAAGGTAGCGCGTCGACCGCGGTGCGAACGTGCGCGTTCGAGCTGCCCCCCGCAAGACAACGGAAAGCATCGCTGGAGAGAAACTTTTTGGTCCCGTGCTAGTTTGTTTGCAGACACGCCCATCAGATTTACCCACGGCCGGCCCGATCCTTGCCGGCACCACATACCAACACTGGGACCATGGACAAGATCGCCAGCGAGTCGCCAGAGATTAGCAGATCAGATTTAGCATTAACACGCTCTGCTCATCCATCAGCTCGAAGTCTTGCACAGCTGGCAAGGTCATGACAGCTGATGCAAGCAATGTGCCTGTCTTGTCCTGACCATATGCATTATGCGATAGTGTACTGTATAAGCATGATATACTGTGAGGCATCAAGTAAGTCACAGAGCAAGCCCGGTGGAACAAAGGTTAGACATCGGGCTTGCATGAGTGGCAGACCAGGAGCAGCCAAAGTACTCAGTGCAAGGGAAGGCCATGTGTCTCCTGACTATAAAAACCGACAATACCTTCCTGTTGGCTACTTGGCAGTTATCCTACTTGGATATCATCTACCGCCCTGTCGCGCATCACTCGTGACTCGGTACATCGCTCGTGGGGCATGGTATTCAATACAAAAAAAAAAAAAAGATGTGCCCTAACTTACATCAGCCGCTTCAGCTCCCGACGCGCATCCTGCAGCCTCTGCATCTTTCCCAGAATCTCCTGGCGTGTGGTCACGATGCTGATGTGCTCCTCCAACATACTTTTGCAGCGACTGTACCCATCCGGCCCGGTGATTTGCAGTCCCTCCCGGAGTGCCTTATCGATACCCTGCAAAACGCCGAGCACAACCCCGTGGTCGATGGCCATCGGAATTATGTCCACGAAGCGTTTGTACGCAACTGCGAGTACACGTCAGTTCATTCACGCACCGCGTTCCAAACGCCCAACTCTCACCTTGGAAATACGCCCGAACGCTGGCCATGATGTGTAGGATTCCCTCCATCGGATCGGGAGGAAGCAGCTTGGCAAGGTCAGCCGACTTCACAGGTATCCCAATTTCGTTGAGCTGCGCGAGGGCCTTGTTGAGCGAACTTGAAAATGTCCTCTCTTGAAGCCTGGTCGTAAAGTCGCCGTGGTCCCGGGCGGCTTTGTAGTACGCAAGAAGCTTGTCTTTGTAGTCAAGGAAATAGTGCATATTGAGCGTTGTTGGGTTCTGCTCAAGGGCGAGCAGCCACTGGATCTTTTCTTGAGTCCGATCTGCAGCTTCATTGAGGTGGTCGCGGACGATCATCCTATGCTACCGATGAGCCGTGACAGTACGACGGGAAACAAGAGACTTACAGAATGGCTTGTTTCAGGCTCCCATTTCCCATGTGTGCGAAGTGGTTCTCGACGAGATTCGCAAGGTCGACGCGCAAAATTGCGCAGACTGCGTCAAAGAGTTCCATTACTGGTCCACTCCATCTTTCCGTGATTTCATTGATGTAAGCGCGTTGAACCACGAAAGGATAGTTGTCAGGGAGTTCTCGCGTGCGCGCGCTGGGGTAAATTCACATCAATACGTGACACCAGGAGAAACGGGGATAAACCCACTTTTGAGCACGTCTCAGCACATCGTCGATGTATATCTTGTTTCGATCGGTGTGAGATTTCGTTGTAGCGCCATTTCCATCTTCATCGACCAGAAACGATGGCTCTGGCAGTTCCTTCTTCGCCCCCTTGCTCCAAGGAACAAAGCACGGAGCAGTTTGTCGGATGGAAATCGTGAAAGCTTCTTGATGTGGGCGAATGGTCTGCAAGAGCCCGTCTTCCTTGGGGGTGCCCTCGACCCGGCGATCTAGGTCTCGAATGAAGTTCCTGAGTGCATCCATCACTTCACCGACGGGATCGCTGGACGGAGCTCTCGGAAGCGCACGTAACCTGGCTTCTGTGTCCTGGAACGCATGTACCAGCTCCTCCAGTATTTTTGGGAGTCTTGTCAAGTCGATCAGCAGACGTAGACGACACCACGATAACCTCACCTGTTTGCAATGAGCTCAGAAAGAATGAGGCTCAATCTCTCCGTTAGGTAGCTCGTACTCAAGAATCTCTGATACTGCGGAGCGAGGGACGACCAGGGCTGCGTCGAGGCAAACCATTCAGCTTCTTGTCGGCGGGCTTCTAGGTAGGTGATTCCCTTTGCGACGTCCTGTGAAGAAGGTTGTTTGACACAATACCAATTGTTGGCTAGAGGTTCCATTTCGTTTCGAAGGAGCTCGACCCAAGCGGGTTCTTCACCCACGGGAATGCGATCTGGTTTGGTGAGGACACCTGTCAAAGTTATGATTCGATGACCATAAGTTGAAATGAGGAACTTTTGATCTGGACCTACCAACGGTCCTCTTCCCATCTGGGTCATACTTCTTGGCTAGATGGTGTGCGCCTTGATTTTCAAAGTCGGCTGACCAAATGGGAACATCAGACACATTCTACCCAGAACAAAGCCCAAACACATACTCTCACAAGCAACTGTGAGAAGAATGACACAACTTGGCTTCTCTATATAAAAGGTGACCAACGATTTGACAAGGTCGATGTCTCGATCATCGCTTCCTCTCCCGACGCTGGCGATAAGACCAGGAAGATCCACGAAGGAGAGATCTGTGAGTTGCGGACCACTGATCTCTAAGGAAACATAGTTCTTCGAAAACGACACCTCCTTTTCATCCGACACATCCTGTTCGAGGTACCCGTTGGGATCTTTGGATGGGTTGAGGATGGCTTGCTGAGCACGCCGAATGCGATCCTCCACCAGGGATTTGGAAGTGATAGAACTGCCAAAGGGAACAATTCTGACAGGAATGGGCATGCCTCCAGCATCAGTGCTGAAGTGGAGTTTGACCACACATTTCCAAGGCGAGTCCGAGCGCGAGAGCCTGCACTCGGTTGGACACCTGTACCATGGTAAGAAGGTGAAAGTATCTGAAGAAATACCCCTTGCCTCGTACAAGTTCCGGATGATCGGGGCAGGGTGATGCCAGAGATGGACTCGATGAGAGATGACTTGCCTGCACTCTGGTTTCCGATGACGGCGATCATAGGCAAGTCAATGTCCGTTTGTACTCTACGGAGACGTGCCATTAGCACCGCAGGGCAGCTACAGCAAAAGAATTCATCACCCCGTATCATGAAGGCGATTAATGAGCTGAAGCATGGCTTTTCGGTTGCCGATATAGTGGGGGTCAGAAAGCCCTACAGCTACTTCATCGTCGAGATTGTTGACGGTGATCGTCGGAGAGCCATCTCTGGTGTCCGAGGAGACTGTAAGCATGGGGACACTGAGCCGATCTGACTATGGCGTGCTCGAGTTTTCAATGGAGAGTTCAGTGCGTTTATGATGACTGAAAGGAAGGTTTCGGTGACAACGAGGGGACTGTCAAGGGAGATTTTATATGGGTGTGATATAAGCGGACTATACGAAGCTGTATGCTGTAGCTCGAGGCCATGTCGGATGCGGGAGAAAAAGGATTTGGCCTCTATCACCGCGGTGATGTTGACTCGGTATAGGTTGCTAAGTCGTCGATAGCGACTTTCTTAGCACAGATGTTGCCAAGTCGTTCTAGAGTTCTCTTCTCGTTGTTTCCTCGATCCATCCGCCTTTCCGCCATCACACAGCCGAGTTATCCTGAAATGGTGTCGCTGATCTGTGAAAGTCTGTGTGGAACAAGAGCACGGATAGAACAGTCTAGCATAATGATTAATCAGAAGGAGAAGCGTAAATTAATTGTGGGTGCATCATGTTACAAACGGGTCTGACCTGGAGAGAAATCGCGTTCTTTGACTCACAGAGTCGGGGACTGACACTTGCGCCGCTACGATCTAGAATAATCAGAAGGAGAAGCACGGACCAGTGGCCTTGAGCGAAAGAGTGCAGTGAAGTTCTCAATTACTATGTGTGGATGCTTAGTCAGTAGTGAAACCGAGCGGAACTTGGCAGCTTTTGGCACTAGCCAACTCAGCTTGAACCGTCCCAGCTCCTGACATGGACTCCCCCGCCATGCTGGATGAGGACGAGGTTGTGCACCGCGTGAAACGGTTCAAGGTTGGTCCTCCTCGTTTAATCTCTCCAGCAAGGACTCACGGGCACGCTCCTAGCACCAATCGTACGCAGAGTCATTAAAAGACGTTCATCTGCCATCTGCGCTTGACCTCACCAAGTTTGACCATGACATCGCGGTTTGTCGTTGCCCGCTCTTGTTCTCACAGCATTTTCACGCACACACCGCAGGACAACGAATCACACTTCTACGTGTCTCTCCAACAATGGAGACAGCTTAATCTATCACCGGCGTTCGTCCAATTCGCCAACAAGGCCGATCCGCTGTCCCTTTCCATGCCTCTCCTCTTGCACAACTGGAGGCATATCGTTGAGTTGTGGACGAATGCAGTGGGTACTGCAGATGACGAAGCGCTACGGGCACTTCTCGAGTATGCCGTCCATCGTCACTCTGGTTCTTTGCGCTCACTCGGTTACAGCCTTCTCCAGAAACTGGCACATGACCTTCGTACAACATTATCACCTGTCTATGCTGACCTACTAGCCAAACTCCTCGCTTTTCTTCCCCGCCCCATTGCAACCCCCGCGCTCACTGCATTGCTTGCGACACTGTCAGGTCTTTTTCGATACCTTCTCGTACCATCTATACATTTGGACCTCTTGCAGCAAACGTGGTCTTCCTTCCACGCTGTCCTGCCGGGTTGTAGTCCCGAAGTACAACGAGCCGCTGCTGAGGTCTGGGCCTCTGTATTACGCCGCTTGAAGACTTCTGCACGCGAAAAGGCAGTGCTCCTTATGGCCAACAATCTTGATGGCGTGGAAATCGCTAGTGCTTGGATGCTCGTGTTTGCCTGCAGAGTTGGTATGCCTCACCGTCCGCGTTTCCACTGCGCTGATCGCAAACCCAGTCTGTCTCCTCGACCCTGCACACAACTTCGCCCTCCATCATCGGACTCGTGATCGACTGCTATCTGACCTGCGAAAATCCTGATCCACTGCACACGCTTTTGCGACGCACAATCACCTCTATCATTCATCATTGCAAGGATGCCGAACAATTCTCTAGTGTCGCCGAGATAATCCTCGTTCGATTTTCGACGGCCGTCAGCCAAGCGACGTCGAATGATGCAGACACGGAACGTCTCCGCCGTATATTGCAGCTGACCAGCATCGTTTGCAGCGTACGTCAAGGATCTCGATTGTCTCGTGAGTTTGTTTTTCTTTCATTCTTACTTCTCCCTGTGACCGTCAACTCCGTGTTTCAAGCCCCACAATTGTCCCAAGTGTCTTCTGCCCTGCCCAACATCCCAATTTCCCCTCCGATTGAGACCGCTCTCCTCAGCTTTTCGACTGCAGTCCTCACTGCGGGGGACATATCTATGACATCGAGTGCAGAACGATTATTCATTACGGAAGCCCTCAAAGTTCCCACACTTGCCATACCGCTTTTCGGTGCTCTGTCTGAACTGTCTTGGGGAGGATGGAAATCCATGGCTCTACCCGCCTTGTTTAGGTCCACTGCTGATCTTCTCGCTGCGCGACCAAAACAGACGTTGCGCCTGCTTGCAAGTATTTCTCACGCGGACAAACTCGGGGAGGGGGACATCGTGTGGAGACGAACCATCGATACCTGGCTTTGTGAACGATTGTCTCGCTGGGAGCTCAACCCGGACGGTGTAGATGAGTTGCGTAACCTGTTATCGCTATCGGTGTACGTCGACAGGATGCCAGCATTATTGGTAGGCATTGTCCAACGCATGCTAGATACACCTGATCCCGAGGCCTCCTGGTATGTGTCCCATGCAAACCCAGCCTGGGTGTTGTGGATATGCATGCACGCCCTCGCGGGGTCGAAGAATTCATCATGGATACAACAGGCCGATCTTGTGGGGTGGACTAGGACGGTCGTACGGCGGTGGTCGTGGTCTCAGTGCGCCCTGACTGGTTTAGCGAGCCTCCTACAATCCTCGAGGTAAGGCGAACTGATTCCATTCTAAGGCAAATTAATGACGACATCCGCTAGCTCACCAGACGAGCTATCCTTTTCGGAACTTTATCTGCACTTGCGGACCTGCATCATATCGCATTCGCGATCGTTGCGTCTAAGTGCGCTCAAAATCCTCTCCTCGAAGCTGGTCAAATCATCTCCGGGCGAGCATGACGTATTGAAACGATGCTTGCAAGGAGAGGAAGTGTCTCTGGACATTCAGGGAGTACGCGAACGGGTGCTGCGCATCGGTCGTATCGGGCAAGTAATTAAAGATGACGAACCTTTGGCCACTGACCTTTGTATTCGATGGCTAATCTGTGAGTTTGTATCTCAACTGCGTTCGAACGGATTCGAACGGATTCTATATAGCCCAGCTCAAGGTCAATCTGCGTCCACTGTGGTCGCCAGCTGCTGAAGCACTCTCATCCTTGGCCAAGCGATTCGGGGATGCTGCTTGGGGATGCCTCTTCGAAGAGTTGCAAGCGGTTGCCACAGTGCACAAGACTCACGGACTTCCCAGGTGGTTGAACGAGGACGCCGGAAGAGACATGAACGCCAATATCTGGGAAGAGGAACGAACATGGAGAGATGGTGCCGCACACAAGATGAGTAACATCATCTCAAGTTGGTTAGACGAGCATCATGGCCGGACAGCCATCATCCTGGTAAGCTTGTGATTCTTGGTTCCGACGAGTCGACTTGGAATGTCGTTTTCTTTTCCTAACAGGATCAAAAACCTTGTGACCGATTCGACCCCGTCTCGTACGAGACTCAATTGCTCTCGACGCTAGGACAGTGCGCGTGGCTCGCGGAAAAACACAATCGCGAGCTCGTTCCTTTTTTCCTGTCGCTAGCGGTAGACAACACGGTTTCAAGTCTTGCTCGGCACCAATTGAGCGCGTGGCTCGCGCTATTCAGCAAATTCTCCAACCCCAAGGCACTCCACTCCACCGACACGCTCTTTACCTTCTACCGCACCCTCTTAGCTCATCCAGACCGCGCACTACAAACTGTCGCACTCAACTGCGTGTTGACATACAGGCTGCCCGGCCTCGTGAGATACGAGGAGACACTTCGGCATTTCCTAGACGATACGCTATGGCGGGATGAACTCGCGCACCTTGACGTGGCTTCCCTGGACTCGACAGATCGACCCATGTTTGTTGACATGACGATTCGCCTGCTCTTTGGAATCATGCTCGAGCGCAAGGGGCGTGCCAAAGGAGGAGATAGACGAGCTGCAGTGCTCAGCACATTGGCGGTGTGCACCGAAGACGAGCTCCGGCTGCTTGTCGACCTGATGCTAAAACCCATGGGATCGAGCAGTCGAACGTGGCAGGACGGGGGGGAATTCGTGTTGACAGAGGTGCCTTTGAGCGTGTCCCCGAAGCAGCAGGTTGGGTTTTTGAACCTGTTGGGTGACGTACTGCAGCACCTAGGGCCAAGGGTCGTGGTGCATTGGCCTGCGCTTCTTGGAACTGCCCTGAACCTCATTGCGTCTGCACAAGCCCAATTAGGCCGGTCGAAACAAAGTCAGGCGCCAGCGGTGAGCGGTCCTAGTGAGGAAGAAGAGGATCGAGAGGATGCCGAGGTGGATGAAATCCCTGACGAGGCTTCGACAACCAGAGTAATACGCTCCGTTCGACAGCTTGGGTTCCGGCGACTGGCCGACTTTTTCCGTAATCTCGTCTCTTTCGACTACTCGCCGTACCTGCGGGCATCCTTTGACGCCATCATTTCGCCGCGGTTGGCTCTTCTCGACCAAGAGAACATACAAGCACCCTCGCCCTTGCTTGATATATTCTACCTGTGGGCGTCCCGACCCGATTATGTCCGTTATCTGGTGGACTACGATGACCGCGTTCTACGAAAAGTGTTGGACTGCCTGGTTGCCACGAACGTGAAGCCGCCCGTCTTGACGCACATCTTTGATATCGTGGACCGTCTCCTTGCCTTTTCGTCCGAGGACGACGCGATCGCGCAGATCGTCATGAAGCCGCATCTCTCACTTCTACTTGGGAATCTCACCACGCTCGTTGAGCGGACCAAAGGCGACCAGCACTTGTCCAGCCCTCTCGCCCAGCGCCAGATCACCGTCCTATCACAGGTTGCACATCACATAGCCGACCCCACACAGGCGTCTATCCTCGTCGGGCTGCTCTCGCCCTTGTTGCGCAAACCAGGAAAAGTGATCCCCGAGAAGACTAAGATGAACTTGTTGACGATCCTGAACAGTCTGTTGGCGCTCATTCCCGACTTGTCAGATCCGGCATCACCAACCTTTACAAAAATCTACGGGCTCCTGTCTCACTTGTTCCTCACTTTCCGGTCCAACGGCGCTCGTCTCGCGCTCACCTCCACATTCAACCAATTGGCGACCGTCTACCCAAGTGTTCAAGATCTCGCTTCGCTGTTGGAGTCGCTCAATGCATGCTCTACAAAGCGAGTGAACGAACCTGATTTCAGTCGACGGCTCGCGGCATTTACGATGCTCAACGAAGAACGCTACGCCTCCCTAACCTGTTGCGACTGGCTGCCCATATTGTACAACGCCCTACACTTCGTCCAAGACCCCGAGGAACTCGCCATTCGCAACAATGCTGCGTTCACGCTCCGCCGTTTCGTCGGGGTTGTCGCGTCCGATGACCCATCGGCATCTGAAGCCGAACCTGTGTTCATGCGCGTAGTTCTGCCTGTGCTCAAGAACGCACTGCGATCCAAGACGGAGCTAGTTCGTGCGGAAGCCCTTGGCGTCATTGCGCACGCCGTGCTCAAATGCGAACGCATCGCATCACTCCAAGAGATGCGTTCCCTGCTCGCAGGTGGCGACGACGAAGCGAGTTTCTTCACCAACATCAATCACATCCAGATCCACCGACGGACACGGGCGCTTCGACGCCTTGGCGAACACTGCGAGCAGGGGTATTTGCGAAGTAAGACGCTGATGGAGATCTTCGTGCCGCTCGTAGAGCACTATGTCGTCTCGACGGCCACGCTCGACCATTTGCTCGTGGCTGAGGCAGTCAACACGCTCGGTCGGATCGCAAAACAGCTGCACTGGTCAGCATACTACTCCCTGGTTCAAAAGTACATTCGGAGCGCCAAGAACAAGAACGATGCCGTCCGCGTGCACGTGCGTGCACTCGTCGCCATGCTCGAAAACTTTCACTTTTCGATGGAGGACGCGGTTCAGGAAACGACGGAGGGCGCTGCCGTTGGCGTGAACGGCGAGACACTGGAAAGCGAGATCGAGACCGAACCCCCACCTGGCGTCCCTTCTGCGGAGGTGAAAAGGGTATCCGACGCTGTCAGCCTGCGCCTCCTCCCCACCCTACTCGGCTACCTAGAAAACCGTGATGAAAACGAGGACAGCCTGCGCATCCCCGTCGCGCTCGGCATCGCCAGTGTCGCGCTACACCTCCCAGCGAGCGCAAAAGAGGCCCAGATCGGCAAGCTGCTGACCGTGCTGAGCCAGACGCTGCGCAGCCGCTCGCAAGACACGCGCGACCTTGTCCGTGACACATTGTGTCGTATCGCCGTCGCGCTTGGCCCTACCTCGCTCCCGCTGGCCTTGCGCGAGCTGCGCGCAGCGCTCACGCGTGGTCCACACCTGCACGTGCTTGCCCACGTCACGCACGCACTGTTGACCCACGTCACCTCGCCGCCCGGCCGAGCGGACGCCGCTGCGCTGGACGATCTGGACGGTTGCATCGACGACGTTGCGCATGTCGCGTCCGAGGTCGTGTTCGGCGAGTCGGCCAAGGACGTGCAGCACGAGGACTTTCGGACCGCGATGCGCGAGGTCAAGGGGAGCGCGTCGCGCGGGCTCGACTGCTTTGCGCTCGTGGCGCGGTACGTCTCGCCGACGCGGGTCAGCGCGCTCTTGTTGCCCCTCCGCTCGGTGATGGAGGTGACGAACTCGGCGAGGCCGATGCAGCACGTGGACGAGGTTCTCCGACGGATCGCGGGTGGGCTCAATGCGAACGCGCGGCTGAGCCCGCCCGAAGTGCTGGTTCTGTGTCACACGCTCACCAGTCAGAACGCCAAGTTTTTACGAGAGGCAGAGAAGAAGGCGACGCCGACCAAGGGGAGGGGACGCAAAGACGACTATATCGTTCAGACGAAGCGCAAGATCGTTGCCGATAACGATCACTATGCACACAACTCGTATCGGTATGTCATATGAGTGAGCGTATGTGTATATACGCCTCCAAGGCTGATGCATCTCCGGGCCAGATTCGTCGTATTTGGACTGGACCTCTTCACGACCGCCTATCGGCGGTCACGGTTTGACCTGCATAATAAGCAGCTGTTGGCACGGCTGGAGCCATTTGTAAACCTGATCGGAAACACGCTCTACGCGGAATCAGAGGCCGTCATCATCGCCGCACTCAAGGCCGCGCCCTGCATACTCCAATGCCCTCTGAAAGCCGTCCCCACGTCTGCACCGCTCATGTCCCGTCAGATCCTCGCCATCATCCGGTCCGTTGGGAGCGTCGAATCCGAGGTCGCCCAGACCGCATTCAAATCCCTCGCAACCATCCTGCGCGAATGCCCCACCGCCAACATCAACGAAGCCGACCTCGTGTTCCTCCTCGAGCTTCTTGCGCCAGACCTGGAAGAGCCGACGCGCCAAGCGAGCGTGTTTGCGCTCCTCCGCGCCATCGTCGCGCGCAAGCTCGTCGTGCCTGAGCTATACGACCTCATGACGACCGTCACCACGCTGCTGGTCACCGCCCAGTCGACACACACGCGCGAGTCTGCGCGGTCGCTCGCGCTCCAGTTTTTGCTCGACTATCCTCAGGGCGCGGGGCGGCTGCAGACCACGCTCGCCCTTTTGGCGCGCAACCTGACGTACGCGCATGCGTCGGGCCGGGCGAGCGTCCTCGCGCTCCTCCACGCGCTCCTGACCAAGTTTGACGTTGGGCTGATGGCCAAGTATGCAGAGATGCTGTTTGTTGCGCTCGTCCTGTGCATCGCCAACGACGCGGACAAGGCGTGCCGGGTGGCTGCTGCGGGCGTGATCCAGGTGCTCGTGCGGCGGCTGCATGGAGGAGACGAACACGAACACGGACACGAACGGCAGGGGCAGGCGCTACCACAGCAAACGATGATGGGCCATCTGCATGCGTGGGCGGCACAAACGGACAAACCGATGTTGCGTGGCGTGGCGGTGCAAGTGTGCGGGCTCGTCGTGGATGCTCTGCAGCGCACTGCCGCGCCGTATCTCGATGACATCTTGGCCGATCTCGGGGCCGTCGCGGAGAGTGGCTGTATGTCGTTTCCTGGGGAAGAAGACAGCGAGATGGACGTGGATGGGAAAGGGGAGGGGGAAGAGGGGGAGTGGCATGCGACGTACCAGACGTTGCAGGGCCTCGTCAAGGTGCTGCAGGTGTTCCCGGAGGCGACGATGGAGCCTGGCAAGGTACGCTGGGGGGCAGTCGTCAAGCTGCTCGCGTACCCACATGCATGGGTTCGAAGCGCGGCGTGTCGGTTGCTTGGGGTACTCTTTGCGGCGTCGACGGCGGCGGCGGCGGGGGAGGGTGTGGGCCCGGGAATGGAGGTGTTGACGCATGGGGGCATGAGGGACGTAGCGGACAAGTTGAGTGCGCTGCTCAAGAGTCCCAACGTGGAGGCGAGCGTGGCGCTGCAGGCGGTAAAGAACATGTTTTTCGTGGGCAAATGGTTCGTTGCGCATGATGAGGACAGCAAGGAGGGCGATAGCGACGAGGATGAGCGAGGGGGCGAGGAAGAGGACGGGGAGGCAGCGGACGAGGTCGGATCGGGCGCGCTTCCGTGGTTGTTCTCCAAGCTGTCGTATCAAGCCCGGTCTGCGCAGATTGCGCGACGCAACCGGTCGAGCGCACCGGTGAGTGGTGTGCAGCCGTTTCGTGACCCGAGTTGGCTGACGCACGCGCACTGCAGGCCAACTGGGCGCTTTCGCCGTTGTCGGTGCTGCGCTTCTTTGCGGCGATGACGTCGTACATGGAGGCCCCCCAGCTTGAGCGGTTCTTGCCCCACATCCTCACGCCGGTCTATCGCATCACGGAGGAAGATACCATCCGGGACTCGGGGATGGGTATGTTGTACGTCTGTGCATCTCTTTTGGATGGCTAACGTCCGTGTCTGTGTGGGGGGATCTAGAGGAGCTCAAGACGACGGCGATCGAGCTGCAAGACCTCGTGCAGGCCAAGGTGGGCACGACGGCATTTGCGGCGGCGTACAATCGGATTCGGCAGGGCGCTGTGGGCGTGCAGCAGGCGCGTCGGGTGGCGCGGGCGACCAAGGTGTGTTTCGCGCTGGGCGTGTTCCCCCTCCCCCCCCTCCTCTGGGTGCTCAATGGCATATGTAGGCGACGACGGACCCCGAGGCAGCTTCGAGACGCAAGCTGGCGCGGAACGCGATGAAAAAGGAGAGTCGGAAGCGGAAGAACAGGGCGTTTGCGTGCGTATGCGTATGCGTGTCGGTCTCGTCTGAGTCGGCTGACGGCCTGTCTCGCAGTGAAAGCCGGGGACGGAGCAAGCGACGGCGTGAAGCGTGACCGACCTCGGTGGTCTTCTTATGCGTGAAATGTCGTTATTCTTGCGGATCAAATCATTTATTTTTTTTAGTGGATCAAACGTGTGTTCGCTTTGCAATTCAGACGCTTCCTCTCCAGCGTCGACCTTTTTTCCAAAGAACCAAGCAAGGACTGACTTGGGTGGACCTCGAGGCGCCTACCCGCGCACGTTTGAGAACAAGGACAGGAGACGTGGGCTCCGGGACCCTGCTGCTGCCCCGCAAAACACACAACGGCACCGCTTGGCGTCAACCTTGTCCTCGCATCACAACCTCGTGTCGCGTCCGGTCCCCGCCGGTGGGGCGAGAGATTCTAGATGCAGTCTAACAAATGGACCCGCAGTGTACGTATATGCGGTGGGAAGAAGTTATCCTCTGAATAGAAATCCTATTATTACACGGAGAGCGTAAGAGAAGACGAAGCAGCGAGCGACGGGAACTGCAGGCCAAGAAGGTGAAACAAGAGCACGCGACAGAGAGGAGGAACGAGGGTGGTGGTGGGGGGGGGGGGGGGGAGACAAAGCAAAGCATGTCCTGTCCGCAGGGGAGAGAGATGGAGAGAACGGCGGCGGCGTAGTACAATCCACATTCGTTTGGGAGAGAAAGGAGCGTGGTATGAATGAATCTATCTAACAAGGTGCCGAAATAGAAGAGAAAAGAAGAGGAGATGCGACCACGAGGGTGGGTGGTGCCAGGAAGGCGGATGGGCCGCACGGGATCCTGTATGTATGTGTGTATGTGTATGTATGTCGAGTGTCCAGTTCCAGGAGTGTCTGTCATGGAGCGTGAATAGGGTGCGGGAATCTAGGGGGAAGGGAGGTCCTTGGGTTTGTACACGGGCCACTGCGAGGCCTCCCGGCAGTACGCGGGCGGTGGGGTCTCGAGGGGGGTAGCGGGGGTGGTGGGCGTGCGCGGGCCAAGCTCGTCCTTGAGTGTGCTCGTACGGCGTGCACGTGGCGTGTATGCGGGGGTGACCATCAGCGGTGCTGGACGGTGTTTTTGGGAGGGGGAGCGGGCGGGCGGGGGGCTGAGTGGGGACTCGAGCTTTTGGTGTGGGAGGGGATCGGGGTCTGCAAAGTCCCAGCTGCCGCCTTGCTGGCGGTGGGAGAGACGGAGGGGCTTGCGAACTAGAGCGCGATCAGCGACGGGTGGGGCGAGCAATGTGTGTGTGTGTGGGGGGGTACTTACTGAACCCGAACTTGGAGGAGGCCTCGGAGGGCGCGAGGGAGGGGCGGGACGGGTACGAGGTGGGGCGGCGGGGCTGGATGGGGATCTGGTCTGGCTGGGTGCAGGCGGCGTGGCGGAGGCGGAGGACGAGCCAGGTGATGAGGATGGCCATGATGACGCCGACGATGGACACGGTGGCGGCGACGGCGGCGAGGTCGGCGTGGGTCGGCGGGGAGTAGGGCGGCGTCGGGTTCGCCTGTGTGGGTTCGGGCATGAAGCCGTCTGTCAGCGCGGCCATGGTGTGTCGGGGGAGAGCCGCTACTTACTGAGGACCAACGTTAAAAAGGGTCTCGCTTCGACCCTTTTCTGTACTAGTCCACTGCTCTCCCCCAGCACCAGCACACACATCGCGATGTCGGCCTTTCGTCCTTTTCAAACAGGTCCTGCGGGCCTCGCCAGCATCCTCGCCCCAATCTCCAGCTCAGTCCTGCCACACGATCACAATGCATCTTTCCTCGTTCATGTCTCTCTCGTCATCGATGTCACCCAAACGACAGCCCTCTGAAACAAATGCCTCTGTCTGCAAAGATAGGCCTCTGCTCAGACTTGTCTCCATCACTCATGTCCAAAGACGTAATTCTGTGCGTCCGTCTGACTCATCTCTTAGCGTGCGACGCCGCCGTACACCACACCCGTCGCGAACGAGATACACAGCGCCAAGCCAGGGTTGAAGCGCGCTTTCGTGAGCGTCGGTGCCGCAGTGTGGGGTCTCGATGCGATCAACGACGCCACCACGGGCCCAGGGCCTTTACGCTCGAGAGCTGTATCCAGACGGCGAGTGCGAACCTGCTCCGCTCGGTGTGACTGCAGGTCCTCTCAAAGGGTACGTCGCCGTGGCCGTACATTTTTTCTTTTCTTTTCTTTTTTCTTTTTCTTTTTTCCTTCATTCTTGTTTCATTTCGGCTATCTTATTGATTCGATCGTTGACTGACGTCACCACTGCCACTTGTTGTTTTCCATATTTGTATAGATGATGTCGTATCGCGGAGTCTAACCGTGGACGTGCTCACGGGCACGGCTACGACATCGTCCTTGCTCGTTCAAATCTGCAGGACACGTAAAAATGAAGTACGCGGTGGGTAGCCTTGGATCGGTTACGGACCCTTACGACCGTGGGATGCCTCTATCTGATTGGCCGATCAACCGACCCTTGCAATGTTAGCACGGAATCAAAGGGATCATCTCATCTAGTTGTTGCATGATCAATCCACTTGTAATATTGAAAGTTTCCTTGTCTGTAAAGGAGTTGATATAGGCAGCTCTTGCTTGTCCCTGCCTGCATTTCAATGTCAAAAACAGATCAACTTGACAAATTCCATCATTCTGTTACTTGTACAACTGAGTGGAAGTGCTTTGTGTAGAGGGTAGAATATAACACATCTTTAGATTTCTCTTCTGGATTAGCAATGACTGTAAAAACAAATGGTTCAGCAGTGTTTTCAACTTAAACATAAATACAGCTTTGTGTATTTTATAAGGATGATATAATACATATTAAACAAATGCACATATGAATATAAATACACCTATACAACTTCTTAGAGTCTTTAGCTCCATGCTGAGCCTCCATCATGGTTCTGACCTTTGATTTCTATACCATTACTTTAACTAGCATATACACCAGTTCCATAAATGATGACAGATCTATTTCTAGCAAAATAAACTCTCTATAGTATATGACAGCTAGACCTCTAGTCTTAACTTTTTAGGACTTGTATTTTTCACTCACAGGTCTGTATGTATAGTAGGTACTTTTAGCTACACTAATCTTTTATACTACATTGATAGCTCAGCAGCAAATTACTATATCAGCAAGTCTATAGGATCAGATGATATCATATCATCTGAATGACTACCATATTTATAACAACCCTCTTTGTAGTCTATTTGGACAATCACTTTCTAGATCACCACTTGCAAATGATAGACAGCAGACTGTTATAACCCCTAGAACAACCCAAGGCAATGGCCAAGGGAAGACACATATAGGAGTCTTCATAGGTGTCTGGACGAGGACATCTTGATCCAGCACAATGCTACTAAATCACTACCCAAGGGGAATCTCTAAGCAGGGCTTGCTCTAATGAGAGGGAAAACCCCAAGAGAACAGACTGAGGTTGCCCTCAGCTGTCCCAGCCTTTATATACCTTAGTATATATACATCATGTGATCTAGGCTATACTATAAGTAACCAGCAACCCTGTGCCCTATTGCCACATAACACCCCCTATTTATAATGGACCATAGCTATGCTGTGGTTCACCCACCAGCTTACACCCAGCTACATGCAGATTAGGCATGGTTTCAAACCCTAAGACCTTCATATCTGCACTGTCTATA
>JBBPUK010000322.1:0-25332 GCA_038094635.1 Tylopilus cervinicoccineus
TTGCAGAATGAATGAAAGTACTTGCTCTTGGCATTATGAAACAACTTTGGTTTATGTAATTTGACTGCCATGGGAGTGAGATACAAGCATTTCAAAATGACATGTCATTGGGACACTTATTTGACCCTTCATTTGACAATCATTATATGATATGTAATATAGAAATTTGACAGCCATTGATGGTTGCTATGTTACCAAGGAATGTAATTATGTAAGTGACATAACTCCAAGCAATATAAATATCCTGTGTCCTACTTCAATTCACCTCACCAAACCATGAAGTCCATTCCTACCTCTATTAGAGCCAATATTCTTGTTCTCTCTGAATCTGGTCTTTCTATAAGACAGATTGCATCTCAAACTGGTCTTGGAAGTCCACTGTAGCCAGAGTCATCAAGGAGATCCTTCCATAAAAGGAGAATATCAAGTTAGGACATCCTTCCAAGCTTTCTTCTCTTGACAAAAGAAGAATTGTCTCTAGTATTATTACTAGAAAAGCTGACAATGCTGTCCAAGCCAGCCATCTCATCAATCCTGCTCTTTCCTCTCCTATCTCTGCCCAAACTGTTTGCAATGTTCTCAAGGCTACATCTTTAAAAGCTGTGGTCAAGAAAAGAAAGCCTTTTTTGTCTATCAGGCATAGAAAAAAAGGCTAGACTTTGCTCTCAAGTACAAGGACTGGACTATGGAGAATTGGACCAGAGTTATTTGGTCAGATGAGACCAAAATTAACAGGATTGGATCAGATGGAAGGATGTATATGTGGAAAAAAGGAGGTGAGCCTTGATAGGATAAGAAGATCCAGAGAACAGTAAAGTTTGGAGGAGATTCATTGATGGTTTGGGGATGCATGGGCTGGAATGGAGTGGGCATACTTGCAGAGATGGAAGGAAAGATGAATGCTGAGCAGTATATGTCCATTCTTAAGAACAGTCTGCTTTCCACCATGGAATATTTTGGGATTTCTAAGGAGAGCATTATGTTTCAACAAGATAATGACTCTAAATACTCCTTCAAAAAGGCTTAAAACTGGTTCAAATCTCAAGGCACTAGGCTTTTTGACTGGCCAGCATAGTCACCAGACCTCAGTCCTATTGAGCACTACTAGCAACATCTCAAAAAAAAGACCCAATAGCTATGAAAGACCAGCAAAAGGAGTTTGGGAGCTTTGGAAGAGAATTAAAGCAGAGTGGGGAAGGATAGAGGTTGAGAAATGTCAAAAACTAATTAAAAGCATGCCTAGAAGACTTAAGGCAGTGATAAAAGCAAAGGGAGGGCATACAAAGTACTAAAGTCTAGGATATAATTTGGAATCAAATAAATGTCCCAATGACATGTCATTTTGAAATGCTTGTATCTCACTCCCATGGCAGTCAAATTACATAAACCAAAGTTGTTTCATAATGCCAAGAGCAAGTACTTTCATTCATTCTGCAAGCACTTTATCTGATTCATTCTTGCTCTTCTATAATTTTTCAATCTTTCCAAAATGGCACAACATTGGGACACTTTTTTGAGCCACTATAACTGTAGAGATACACCAGTCTCTATATCTATGGGGACTTTGCTGCTGATTGCCCTCAGTTAGACTAAGTGACTGTATATACAATGTGGTATGGAGTTTGAATTGAGTGAGTTATAACATGTTAATTTTTTGCCAAGTCACTCTCTCTTCTCACTCACTCTCTACTCACCATCACTGCTATATTAAGAATATAAAGCTAAATCACCTGTAATTGCCAGCTTGCCAATGCTAGAGCTACACATCACTACCAGATCAAGGACCAATGGACAGTGATTATGACTGAGCTGGATGCCAAGTTACAGGTGTGGCTGGGCAATACAAGCAATATATAGTGACTCCAAAAACCCTTTTCATACTAACCCTCACTGCAGTGCATGAAGTGTACTGCCAGCCACTATGGAAATTTCATTTCACTTTGGTGGAGTTATGAATAGTACTCTCTCTTGGCTATCAAATTGTCCTCTAGGTCATGTGATTTGATTCACATATCCCAGAAATATAGTCATTTTAAAGCAGCAATGTCATGGAAAGGATTTTTTCACTTTTGAATTGTTGGGTATTATTAATACTTGGTATAGCCTCCTTTTGCTCTAAGTGCTGCCTGAATCCTCCTAGGCATGCTCTCAATTGATTTCTAACACTCCTCAGCATGTATCTTCTCCCACTCCTCCTAAACTCTATTCCACAACTCATGAATCCCCTTAGGAGAGTTTTTATGCTTTGCAAGCCTCCTTTTCAGCCAACCCCAGAGATATTCAATAGGATTTAGGTCAGGAGACTGTGCAGGCCAAACCATGGTCCTAAATTCCTACTCCTCTAGCCACTCTTTGACCTCCTTGCAGATGTGCTTGGAATCATTATCTTACTGAAAAATGATGTCAGGAGGATTGAGACCATAATACTCCATAGTTTGCTGGAGTTCATCCTTCAAAATCTGAAGGTAGAGGTCCCCATCCATCCTATTATCAATCTTGATAGCAAATCCAATACCCTCCCAAGTCATACAGCCCCACATCATCAAAGAACCTTCTTTATACTTGAGGGTTCCTGCCACCAATCTATCACTGAGCCCCTCACCTGCCTTTCTTTTGTGCCTATCTGATTCTAGGCAATTGATTTTGGTCTCATTGGACCATATCACCTTCTTTCAGTCCTCTACAGTCCAATCTTTATGAGCATAAGCAAAGTCCAACCAAGCCTTGTGATGCTTAGCAGAGAGAATAGGATGTTTGAACTTGACTACAGCTTTCATACCAGATCTCTTCAAGTGGAGGCAAACTGTATTGGTGGAGAGAGGCTGGTTGATAACATTAGTGAGAGCTTTGGTCACTTGGACAGCAGTTTCTGCTCTGCCAGAAGTGATAAAATATTGGGTATAATAAATATTAGTAGGAGAAAGTTTGGAGGGACAATCTCCAATGGCTTTGGAAAGAGTGGAACAGTATTTTGTGCAAAGTTTGGATATAGCAGAAGGGCTAACATCAAGTTGCTTGGCAATGGCTTCACCAGATTTTCCAGAATCAAGCAAGGAAAGGATGGTGTTTTGTAATACAACCCCTAGAACAACCCAAGGCAAGGCTAAGGGAAGATACATATAGAAGTCTTTGTAGATGTCTGGACAAGGATGTCTTGGATCCAGCACAACACTACTAAACCACTATCCAAGGGAACTCCCTAGGCAGGGCTCATTCTAATGAGAAGGAAACTCCAAGAGAATAGACTGAGGTTGCCCTCAGCTATCCCAAGCCTTATATACCTCAGCATATATACATCATGTGATCTAGGCTACAACTAAGTAACTGGGAACCCTATACCCTGTGTCACCACATGATACCCCCTATTTATAATGGACCATAGCTGGACTGCAATCAACCCACTGTTATAGTCATGTCACACAGATACTAGCTGCCCAAGATATCATATAATTTATTTCATGGCCTCTTTCTTTTTGTGCAAGGACACATTTACTTCATTCACAGTCCATGTGATCAGTCATGTGATGATGCCAGGAGATGCTAAATATTAAAGAGTCCAAAGACCACCTAGACAAAGCACAGGTAATAAAGTATGGCCTTTGCCATCACCTGTCACCCTTGGCAGTAGGTTCCAGAATCTATTGTGTTCCTAAGGTGTGGGAACTAGTTTCCTGTTTGGGTCTCTCTTCATTTCCACTCTTCATTTGTGCCCTGATCCAGTGCCCATTCATTTCTACCCATTCAGATCTTTCTAGATGCTTCTCTTCCCTTCTTTGATAGAAGACACCACATAGGAGGTGGCAGTTAATCTCCACTGTGGCAGCACAGAATTGCTGATTGCCATTACCATGAGGCATTGATAAGGGCTAAGGGTTTGACCATAGCAGGACAATTACCATAGTTAGATACATGGTCTATGTGCCAGTGGCTGTACTGTACAGTAGTATATATAGGCCAGGGGACAATGCTAAAGCCCTCAGCTTGTTCTCTTAATGTTTTCTCCACTACTAGCTAGCACTAGCAAGGGAATACAGAGCACCTCTACAAGCCCTTCTACTTCATCCTACATCACACACCTCGTATAACCTATAAATATACCAAGCTTCTCTTCAAGTGAGATGCTCTCTGATTTTAGGGTTGTATCATTAGAACAAGCTCTTATGTTCATACCTTGTTCTTCCTAGCCTCATCAACTAGAAAGAAGTAAGTTTACATGGATGCTCACACAAGCCATTCTCATATGGGCATCAAGTGCCATCCATACCCTCTGTTCTCCCTTTAGTTCTACAGATTGTATATCATTATCTAGTAGCCAATCGGATAGTAGTAGAAGACCTGAACAACCAAGGCAACCTAGATCTCCCCATAGTACAATTACAGAAACTAGTGGAGCTTCTGATGAGAGAATGTTAGGCAAATTCAGAAAGGTAGTTCAAAGAAGATTTCTGGGGCTATTTAGAGCAGCCAGAAGTCAGATTCACAGGTACCTGGGTTGAGAACAACCTCAGAGACCTCACCAGCAGTGCATTATCAGTAGATCCTATGCTCTACTTTCATCAAGAAGAGATAGAAGGGCCCTCATCCAGCTCAACTATCTCACAGTCACCAGCTCTATGGTATTTCCTCCCACTACAACAAGCCCTAGACCCATACCTTGATAATGAGTGGCTCAAACATGAGTGAAACCTCTTCTGCTACCAACAGGAGTTAGATCAAGTCTTCAGAGTATCCCCTTTATCTCCTAGCCCAGATGAACACCTGTTCACACCAGATATCAACTCTCACATGCCCTTATTGGAACCAGAACTGGTGCAGGAGCCTCCAGCACCTAAGAAGAAAAGAACAAGAAGGGAATACAAGAAAGAGATTAGTAGGCAGACTCCCCTAGGATCTAGAATTTGGCTGAGATCAACAAAGAAAGTAAAGTACTTCTAAAGATAACAATGTCACTTCTCCAAGACCTTACCAATATCATTTCCCAACTCATGTCTGGCACTGATGATTGGGCAAGATTGGTAGTAGAACTTGGAAATTACCTTGCTAGAGTAGAAGGTGACAAGATCAATCTCATTAACTGTCTGGCCCAGGCAGAACAAAGGGCAGTACAAGAAGGGAATCATCTTGCCATTGCACTAGACAAGATAAAAGACCTTGAAACTGCAGTTGGCAACCTCACCAACCAAGTAAGAACCCTTGCCACCAGACCAATAGTGACTGGTAGTGCAACAGCAGGGCCTGCTATGCCCAAGTTGTCAAAAATTATCACAGACCCCAGAAACTTTGAAGGTCAAAGAGAATGCACCTTCAATGAATGGTGGTCAAAGGTTCTCATGTGGAAAATCAAAAATGCCACTGCCCTCCCAGAGGAAACTACCATGAAAGCAGTAGTCTCCCAAATGACAAAAGGGGATGCCACCTGCCTCACATAAACAATAAGCTAGGCAGCAGCTGTGGTGGATATGTGGCCAGTCTGGAAGGCCTTCAAAAAGATGATGCTGGTGAACTTCAGGCCAGTAAATGACAAGGAGTGGCATAAGCAACAGCTACTTACCCTAGTACAAGGAAAAAGTGATATGACCACTTTCCTCACCAAATTCAAGTCACACCAGTTGGTGGCAATGCTGCCAACTGACCAATGTATAGATCTGCTATATAAGCATGCAGATCAAGGAATCATTAAAAGGTATGTCCAGGCCAAGGGTTATCTAGAGGACCTTGATGAATTCATAGAAAAGCTCTGCATACAAGGAGAGCAAGAGGATCTGATGAGACTCCTTGCTCAGGGCACTCAGAGGAATTCCTCTGGAGCAGGAAGATGTGACCCCAATACAATGGACATTGATGTGGCAGACCAGCACCCATTAAACAATCAAGGATCAAAGAAAGACATCTGTTTCAGGTGTGGACAGACAGGTCATTGGTCAAAAGAATGCAAGAACCCCACTGTAAAGTGCCCAGAATACAGCTTCTTGAGCGGTGGCCATAGAAATGTATATTCCAAGTAGGTTCCAAGAGCCCCCACAAATCTGAACAAGGTGGAAAAGCAGATGAGGCAAGTCATCACATGGGAGGAAGTTCCTAGTGATGAAGAAGATGTAGGCACCACCTCTTTAGCTTTTGTCTGAGAAGCAGACAAGTTCACTACACCCAGACCACACCAGGAAAATAAAGGAAAAGAATACAAGCCACCAAAGCATGTTTGTGAAATGAATTTTGAAAAAGCAAGGGCCTGATTCCTTGATTATGAGAACCTCACCAAAAAGAAAAAAGGCAGTGCCTGAAGGGCCCCAGGAGCCCCAAAGGTGCATTGCCTAATAGATACTCCAACCTCTTGATAGAAGAAACTGAGAAAATAGAGGTAATTAGTTTCACTCCAAAGGGGTTCCTATAAGGGCTTGCTAGGGACATTAAATCTGGGCTTAATTCCTCTTTACCTTCCCATCCTCTTTCAAAGCAAAATGTCATTTTCCCAGATAATATCTTTGTTAGGAATCTTAAAGTCAACAAGGAGATACTTCTCAATATTCACATTGCGCTCTATAGTGAAAGATCTGAAAGAAGTTACATAAGGGCAGAAGCACTGCTTGATAGTGGAGCTAATGCAGTATTTGTGGACCAAAAATGGGCTGATTATATCAAACTTCCTTTAGTGAAACTCCACCATGAAATACCTGTTTACAATGTGGATGGAACAAAGAACTCGGTAGGCAGCATTACTTACACTGCCAAACTGGTACTGGAATTCCAAGGACATCAAGAAAAGATTATAGCAGAAGTAACAGATTTGGGCAAAAACCAATTCATCTTAGGATATGAATGGTTGAAGTGCCACAACCCAGAAATAGATTGGTTAAAGGGCACAGTAAAAATGACACACTGCCCTCAACACTGCCACTGCTTATAGGATAAGCCAGTGTTCCTCCACCTTCTGGAAAAGGAAGAAGAGGATGTATAGTACCAAGTTCATGCCACAATTAAAGTACTAGAAGCATAAGAACCAAAAAGGGGAAAGACAGTTGAGGAACTGATTCCTCATAAATATAGAAAGTATTTTGGGCAGTTCTCAAAAAAGAAAAGCAAGTGTATGCCCATCAGAAAACCATGGAACCATGGGAATCATTCTCCCCTAAGAAGGGTTGACTCATTCCCCTATCAGTAATGAAACAAGAAGAAGTCAAAGCTTTTCTAGATGATCAGCTGGCTAAGGGGTATATATGGCCTTCTAAGTTGCCACAAACCTCTCCAGTCTTCTTCATTCCAAAGAAAGACAGCAAGAAATGCATGGTATAGAACTACTGATATCTTAACAAGCACACCATCAAAAATAATTATCTGCTCCCACTAATTTCCCAATTAGTGGATAAGCTAAGGGGAGCTAAACTATTTACAAAGATGGATCTTAGATGGGGATACAATAATATCCAAATACATGAAGGCAACAAATGGAAAGCAGCATTCATTATGTTTAAAGGAGTGTTTGAGCCACTCATAATGTATTTCAGACTCTGCAACTCCCCAGCCACATTCCAGGCCATGATGAACGAGATCTTTGCTGATATGGATGACGTTTGCATCATCTATATCAATGATATAATGATATTCACAAAAACAGATAACCAAAAAGAACATGATCAAGTCATGCTGGAAGTTCTCAGATGCCTCAAAGAGAACAACTTATTTGTAAAACAAGAAAAGTGTTTCTTCTGCATCAAAGAGATAGACTTCTTGGGAATGATTGTTTCTCTAGAAGGGATAAAAATGGACCCAGCTAAAGTAGACACCATAATGAAATGACCAGTCTCTATGAAGGTCAAAGATGTAAGAAGCTTCCTAGGGTTGGCAAACTTCTATCACAGGTTTATCTCTGATTATAGCAAAGTGGCTAGACCACTCCATGATCTGATGAAGAAGGACAAGGCCTTCCTATGGAATGAGGCATGCCAGCATGCCTTCAATATGTTGAAGCAAGCCTTCACCACCACTGTTATGAGTCGAGGGATTCTCTTCATACGCCCGCATTCTTTTTCCTCCTTTATTAACTATGCCTTCCACGATTCTCCCTATCTTCTATTTTCCTTACAATATGCACTGAGGGGAACTTCGCTTGTCTGCTCATATGCCAATGACTTCTTGATGTACTCTAGTATCAGTGGCTTTCCTCTTTCAGATATATCTTCAAGCCACTGGTAACGCCGTCCCCTTTTACATACTTACCTTTCTTGACCTGGTCCGTGCCCTGCCAGTTTGCTCTATAAATAGGGCCCTTGCGTGTACTATCTCTTCAGCTTGTTCTATGCAATCTACGTGCTAGAACTCCTCCTCAGAATGGCTGGTCGCCTATACCTACTTTCTAAGTAACCTCTCTTTATCAAGAATGAACGCCTCTCTTTAAGAGTCCTTCCCCCTCACTAAAGGGGACTATTCTTGAGATCATTCTTCGCCGCTGCTAACCCTTTCACAGAGAGTAATAGGCATTGCCCTTGGACATCGCCTATACGTCAAGGAGCCTTGGACGTCGCCTACATGTCAAGGAAGGAATCGAAGAGACTAGTCGGTCTATCCAGTAGTTTTAGCGCATTTGCGTAAGGTGCTGTCACACCATAACAAAAGAACAAGCTCGTCTGGTCATCCCCTGCTTTTCAGCAGTAGGGAACCAAACCGTCTTTCATCCTGTCCAGATCCTATAGGTCCCCACTTGAGCACTCTGACTCGGAATCAGACACCACTCCTGCACCAAGATCCACTCCTCGAAACTACCCACAGCAGCCACCTCTTAATCGCCCACCTCCCATAGCCTCCCCCACTCCTATCCCTGCGGGTCCCTCTAACCCCACTCACCTACCACCAGTAACTGCACACCCCAGGATCACTCTGCCACCTTAAGGCCTGACACCCCCTGGATGGCCTTCTATCATACCCCGAACACTGGATGAGACAAATATGCCTACTGAACTAAAGGGCGGGTTGCCCAACGATTTCTCTGGAGATGCAGATGATGCCAACTGATGGCTGCTAGCTATAAAGGCCTACTTGGAGATCAACGTGCCGGTCTATATGACGGAGGCAGCAAAGATCATGTTGTTGCTCAACAAGATGAGCAAAGGGTGCGGAGCCCACTTCATGGAAGCATGGTATAGAACTATGAACGAGACATCAACTATCCCAAGAACGTTCAAGGAAGTCTTGGATGACTTCATCAAGACTTTTCTCCCCTTAGACCTGAAGTAGAAAGCCCGCTATGCGGTAGCCAGGCTCTGGCAGAACACTGTGATGACCAAGGGTTTTCCAGATATCTCGCAGATTTCCAGTTGGAGGCAGCCAAAACGGCTTTAGGAGATGCTTCTTTAGTACTTATCAATGAGTTCACAAGAGGCCTGGATAGAGACCTCACTCAAATGATACTCTCCATGGAAAAGGTACCCGACACTCTCAGCAGCTGGATTCAGATGGCCAGTAAATTTCACGCCCAGAAGGAAAGACTTCGTTCAATCCAGAGTCTCCGTCGGGGAGGAACCGGCACGTCATCCTTCATCCACAGAGACCCAAATGCTATGGACGTGGATACCATAAAACTCACACCCGTACAACAAGCTGAACATATTAGGAAGGGGCTCTACTTCATCTGCCACAAGAAGGGCTGTTCTACATGTAACCACCTACGTCCAGGAACTGATCAGACCTACGAGTACAAGACCAACCCTGTGCCCCAGAACCCCAATGGTGGAACACCCACTGGATCTAGAAACCCCTTCCGACCAATGGCCATCAGAGCCACAGATACTATCAAGGAAACTGAAGAAGACGTCCCATCACAATCTTCTCTCACGAAATATCTAAACTCCTTAAATGCGAAAGCCATCTCCCAGGAGGAAGTGTTGAGAGTACTTGAGGCAGTGTATAATGAAGAAGAACCAAGAGTCCCAGGAGAAACTGCAGAGGTCAAGGCCATAGCCTTAGAGAATTTTTGAAACGGAAGGATGCGTCGATGTCTCCCCTTCCATATCATATGATGACTGTACTGGTAACCGATGGAAAGGCCCAATCTATGCAAATCCCTTTAACCATCCAGTCAGAATCAAACATCAACACCAAAGCCCTAATAGACTGTGGAGCCACTGGAAATTTCATTCATTTACAAGTAGTGGTCAAACACGGTCTACCAACAAGAAAGTTGAAAACAAAGATGACAGCGCAAAACGTGGATGGAACCTTAAATAAAGCTGGACTGGTGCAGATGATTACCACCTTAAACGTAAAGATAGGGGACTGGGAAACCACGGAAGACTTTCTCGTCTTAGGTTGCGGAAAAGAAGAAGTAATCCTAGGACTCCCCTGGCTGAGGAAAGTGAATCCTGTTATAGACTGGAGGACGGGGACGATGAGGTTCTCCCCCCATCTAACAGAAGAAGACCTATTGCCCCAAAGGTATATTCTGCAATATCTAGGAATCGACCAAAATAGCTCCCTGGGACAGAAATATAACAAACGATATCTACCATCTGTACAAGTCCACCAGGTCATGATCGCTTCCGAACTCACCCAAGCAACACCAAAGAAACAGATAGAACTCCCACCTGAATTTAAGGAGTTCGCTGCCATATTTGAGGAGCCACCAAAGGGGGAGTTGCCCCCATCACGACCTTTTGACCATGAAATAGAACTCAAGAAAGGGTTTATACCAAAAGTTGCTAAGGCCTATCCACTAAACCCAAAGGAGATAGAAGCCTGCCAAGAATTCGTCGACGAGCATTTAGCATCCGGAAAAATAGTGGCATCAAAATCCCCCCAAGCTGCTCCCTTCTTCTTTGTCCCAAAAAAAGACGGCTCCTTACGCCCCTGCCAAAATTATCGCCATCTAAACGAATTCACCATAGGAAACGCTTACCCCCTACCCTTAGTATCGGATCTACTCAACCGACTAAAAGGGTCCCAATACTTCACCAAGTTTGACGTACGATGGGGATACAACAACATCAGGATTAAATCCAAAGACCAATGGAAGGCAGCCTTCATCACGCCCTTCGGTCTATTTCAACCAACTGTGATGTTCTTCGGACTCCGAAACTCCCCTGCGACATTTCAAGCATTCATGAACCACATTTTCAGGGACTATATAGCCGAGGGATGGCTTGTTATCTACATGGACGACCTCCTTATCCATTCGACGGACTTAGCAACACACCATCAACAGACCAAGCTAGTCCTAAACTGCTTGCGTAACCACAAACTGTATCTCAAATTGTCAAAATGCTTATTCGATGCTTTGGAAGTGGAATACTTAGGGATGATCGTCTCTAAAGATAAGATTACCATGGACAGTACCAAACTAGCAGCAATAGAGAATTGGAAAACCCCATAGAATGTCAAAGGGATCCGAAGTTTCATTGGGTTCTGCAACTTCTATTGCAAGTTTATTCCTTCCTTCTCCAACATCGCTCGCCCCCTACTGGAACTTACCAAGAAGAACGTCCCATGGAATTGGTCCCCCACCTGCGAGGATGCCTTCCATCAACTACAAAAAGTCTTCACCTCCTCCCCTGTCCTTCGCATGCCGGATGTCTCAAAACTCTTCTTCCTCATGACAGATGCTTCCCTCGTCACCACCGGAGCCATACTACAACAGAAGGATGAAAACAGAGACCTTCACCCTTGTGCCTACTTATCAAAGACACTTGGAGACGCCAAACGAAACTATGATATCTACGATAGAGAACTACTGGCCGTCGTCTACGCCTTGGAAGAGTGGTGTCAATATTTAATGGGAACTGTCCATCTTGTCACCGTCATCACTGATCACAAGAATCTTACCTACTTTAAACAGCCTCGAAAGCTCTCATGACGACATACGAGATGGCAGGTCTTTCTCCAAGATTTCGATTTGCTGTTTCTACACCAACCTGCTTCCTCCCTCGCCCCTGCAGATGCCCTCTCCCGCGCTCCCTCCGTTGATACCAGCGACGACAACAAGAACTTACAACTACTACCCGGCGACCTATTCCTCAACGCTATCGATGTCGCCCTCCTAGAGAAAATCACCTCCTCCTCTTCCGAGGATTCTATTGTACTCTCCACCCTCCAGAAAATGTCTGACACTTCCTGGCCGGGTGACACACCACATTTCCATCACTCTGCTCCGACGGACTGGTCCTTCTCGGACGGCCATCTCTACTTCAAGGGGCACCTGTATGTCCCTCCATCTGAAAGACAACCACTTGTCGCTTCCATCCATGAATCCTTTGCTGGGGGCCATGGGGGAATTCACCGCACCCAGAACCTGGTCCAGCATGACTTCTGGTGGCCCGGTCTCCTCTCCTTTATTCGATGATTTGTAACTGGCTGCGCGGTCTGTCAAGCGAACAAAATAAACACCCATCCCACAGTACCTCCCCTCCAACCCATCGTGTCCACCTCCCTCCGACCCTTTTCCACCCTGTCAGTCGATCTTATCACTGGCCTCCCTCTTACCTGTGGCTTCAACTCCGTTCTGGTCATGGTCGACCATGGTCTTACTAAGGGGGTAGTATATACTCCATGTCGCTCTGACATCTCCGCAGAAGGGGTAGCCCAACTCTTTTTTGAACACGTCTTCCCTTGTGTCAGCCTACACAACAAACTTATCTCAGACTGAGGCCCCCAATTTGCCTCTGCCTTCGCCAGAGAATTAGGGAGACTACTCCAATATGACATTGCGCTTTCCACTGCCTATCACCCACAAACTGACGGAGAAACTGAACATGTAAACCAAGAACTAGAAACTTATCTCTGCCTGTTCTATGAAGGAGCCCCCCAAAGGTGGGTGGACATCCTCAAGATGGCAGAATTCCATCACAACTCTTCAGTTCATTTGTCCACCAGCAAGTCCCCATTCTTTCTCCTCTTCGGGTATGAACTGCGTACATATCCCCCCCTTGGAACCACTTTTCTACTGACTCTACAAACCAGACTCAATAACATAGATTTCGCACGGAGAGAAGCACTAGCTGCCCACGAAAAGACCCAATGACTGATGAAAGAACAAATAACCACTAATTTTAAACCATGGAAAGTTGGGGACAAAGTATGGTTGGAAGCTAAGAACCTCCGACACCAAACCTACCTAGAAAACTTGCCCCGAAGAGAGAAGGCCCCTTTGAGATCACAGAGGTTGTATCCATGCTCGCCTATCAACTAAAACTCCCTGCCACCTGGAAGATCCACGATATCTTCCATGCCTCCCTCCTAACCACCTATCGAGAAACTGCAGAACATGGCCCCAACTATCTCCGACCTCCCCCCAATCTGATTGATGATGAGGAGGAATACAAAATAGACCAGATCTTGCGCCACTGCGGACCACCATCACAAAGGCAATACCTGGTTACCTGGAAGGGATACCCGGAATCAGAACGTACCTGGGAACCGGAGTCCAATCTTGATAATGCCTTGGAGCTATTACAGACATATAAAACCATCAACCACCTCTAAAAGACACATGCCCTCCAACCCAGACAACTACACCCTCACAGATCTTATTCCCCCCCGAATTGTGTTCTTACTCCTCATCCATCTCTTACATTTCATTTTGCTAGTAACTGTCGTTCCCCTGCTCTTCCATTATTTCCAAAGCTCCTCCCTCCGCCACGTCTAAACCATGACGCGTTCAAGAACCTCTAGAATCACTACTGGCCATCACCCCCCTTGAGTTCATTTAAATCAACTCTCCTCCTCGTCCGCCAATCTCCACCAGTTAATCGATGCAGATATGAATCATCCCTTCTTTGCCTCGCGACAACATACCCCCTCCTCTTCTGAAGACCTACGGCGGATGGAGCGCGCCCTCCAGGACTCCAGGCTAGCCTTATCTTTCGAAGTGTTGATCGACGAAGAATCACCCCTCGCCCTTCTGCGTTCGGCTTTCCTCCAAACCTCCTGACTCGCCCTCATCGCAGCAAGATCAACCACTGATACCTCTGAAGGAACTTGTCTCCTCACTGAAATGAATTACAGGATCCCCTACCCCGAAGACTAGAGGCTATTGAGATCAAAGCTGGGGAGCTTCGTCCTCACGACAGGGGTAATGTTACGAGTCGAGGGATTCTCTTCGTACACCCGCATTCTTTTTCCTCCTTTATTAACTATGCCTTTCACGATTCTCCCTATCTTCTATTTTCCTTACAATATGCACTGAGGGGAACTTCGCTTGTCCGCTCGTATGCCGACGACTTCTTGATGTACTCTAGTATCAGTGGCTTTCCTCTTCCGGATATATCTTCAAGCCACTGGTAACGCTGTCCCCTTTTACATACTTACCTTTCTTGACCTGGTTCGTGCCCCGCCGGTTTGCTCTATAAATAGGGCCCTCGCATGTACTATCTCTTCAGCTTGTTCTATGCAATCTACATGCTAGAACTCCTCCTCAAAACGGCTGGTCACCTATACCTACTTTCTGAGTAACCTCTCTTTATCAAGAACGAACGCCTCTCTTTAAGAGTCCTTCCCCCTCACTAAAGGGGACTATTCTTGAGATCATTCTTTGCCGCTGCTAACCCTTTCACAGAGAGTAATAGGCATTGCCCTTGCACGTCGCCTATACGTCAAGAAGCCTTGGACGTCGCCTATATGTCAAGGAAGGAATCAAAGAGACTAGTCAGTCTATCCAGTAGTTTTAGCACGTTTGCGTAAGGTGCTGTCACACCGTAACAACCGCACCTATCCTTATCTATCCCGATATTGATTGTTAGTTCCATGTGGAAAGTGATTCCTTAGATTATGCAACTAGAGCTGTTTTAAGTATATTAAAAGAAGACAAGTGGCATCCAGTGGTATACTCCAGCCACTCTATGACCCCAGAAGAACAGAACTACCCCATTGCTGACAAGGAGATGCTAAGCATTATCTAAGCACTTAAGCAATGGCAGCATTACCTAGAAGGAGCCAAGTTACCATTCAAGCTCTGGAATGACCACAATAACTTAAGGTTCTTCATAACATGTGATATGACCACCACCAGAACAACTCAAGGACTTGGCCTAGGGAAAACACATATGGAAGCCGCATAGGAGGCTGGCCAAGGACATCTTAAGCCACCATCCTTACTAGGAGGGAAGGTCCCAACACTCTAGTGGGGGGAAAGCCCCAAGAGAACAGACTGAGGTTGCCCCTAGCTACCCTAGCCTTTATATACCTTGGCGTATATACATCATGTGACCTAGGCTACGACTATAGTAACTGGGAACCCTTGACCCTTGTTGTCACATGCATTACCCCCCTTCATTATGGATCTTAGCCGAGCTGCACCTTAGCCACCATTCTATGCCCTGCGTCTTACGCCCATAAGCCTCATGGATCAGGCATGCAATCAATGCCCAAGACCCTCATCTCCATGTGATCCGCAGCCTAGTCCTAACTCATGCATCATATCTTCTTTCTGACATGAATCATTGCGGCTGATTCGTAAACGTTTCTGTTATGCCCTTGCAGCCATAACAACATACCAAGACTTGAATCACTGCCAAGTGTAGTGGGCACAATATCTTACTCGATTCAATATGGTATGGGTGTACAAGCCCAGTGCCTTAATTGTTATTTCCCCAGACAAGATTAGAGTAGCCCCCTATATGGGCAAGCTCTCGATGATAGATGAAGGGGTTCAACTTAGATATAAAATATTTCTGGAAACATGCAAGTTACAAGAAAGAAACATAAGGGAACTCAAAAGGAAGTGGGGTATCCAAACAAAGCAAGATGGCTGCCTCAGCAACTGCCATGGAAGAGTTTACATCCCCAAATCATTACTGCTTTAGATGGAAGTCATCCATAAGCACCACAACATGCCCATCATAGGGCATCTAGGACAGAAAAAGATGCTCAAAGTGTTACAACATAATTATTGGTGGCCTGGCTTAGCCACTTTTATCAAAGACTACATTGCTAGATGCGACACATGCCAATAGTTCAAGGAAACAGGTGCCACACCCACCAGCAGGCTCATTCCTTTACCAGTTCCATCTGGTCCATGGGAGAATATCACAATAGATTTCATTACTGACCTCCCTCTCTCTCATGGATTTGACACCATCTTGATGGTGGTAGACCAGTTCAGCTAGGAAGTAGAGCTAATCCCATGCACCAAGGCAATTAGCACTGTTGATATGGCCAAGTTATTTATGCAACATGTGTGAAAGCATCATGGCCTTTCAAAGTCCATAACTACAAATCAAGGTCTGCAGTTTGCATCACAGGTGATGCAAAATATTAATAAGCAACTCGGCATTGAGATGTATCTCTCGACCACCTTTCACCCACAAATAGATGGGCAATTAGAAGTCACCAATCAGGAGATTGGGAAGTTTTTGAGAATGTATTGCTTTGACTGCCAAGAAGAATGGTTGGACTGGCTTCCAATCACACAATACAGCATGAATTCCAAGGTCTTTTCTTTTATGAAGAAGACTCCCTTCTCACTTACCCATACTTATCCAATGTAGTTGGGCATCAAAGCCATCATCAGAAGTAGTACAGCCTCTGCAGCAGATGAGTTCTCTGCAACCTTGAAAGAAGTACACCACAACCTCCTGCAAGCTCAGAAGAAAATGAAGAAATAAGTGGACAAGCATCATTCCAATGCCCCTAATTATGAAGTCAGCCAGCTAGTCTGGCTCTCCAAGGAGAACTTGAGGCTCACAAGAGCTTCAAAGAAATTGACTGAGTGTTGGCTGGGGCTGTATAAGATCATAGCCCTAGCAGGTCCCAATGTAGTTACATTACAACTACCAAAAATACTACATATCCATTCAACAGTCAATGTTTCCTGGGTGAAACCCTATAAGGAGTGCCTTAGGGGACAAGTCCCTTGACACCCAGGCCTAGTTCTTGTAACTAAGGATAGAGACTTTAAGTGGGAAGTAGATTATTTGGTGGCTAGCTGCCAGAACAGAATATGCTTGGAATATTTAGTCCACTGGAAGGGTTTTGGGGATGAGAATAGGACTTGGGAGCCTGCTGAAAACCTTGGTAATGTGAAGAAGGTGCTTAAGGCTTTCCACTGTGCCCACTCCTCTGCCCCTCAGTCACTCACGATCAACCCACTGGACTTTCTCCAGCTATTTAAATAGATGGACTTTTACATGAACCTGCTGGAGTGGGGCCTCCCTTTCAACATCTTGGACATGGCTGGTGCTCCATGAGTGCCTAGCTCATCTGGGAATCCGAGCCTTAGAAGGGGAGTAGTGTTACAGTCATGTCGCATGGGCATTAGCTACCCAAGGTATCATATAATTTATTTCATGGCCTCTTTCTTTTCATGCAAGGACACATTTACTTCATTCGTAGTTCATGTAATCAGTTATGTGATGATACCAGGAGATGCTAGATATTAAAGAGTCCAAAGACCACCTAGACAGAGCACAGGTAACAAAGTACAGCCTTTACCATCACCTGTCACCCTTGGCAGTAGGTTCTGGAATCTATTGCACTTCTAAGATGCAGAAACTAGTTTCCTGTTTGGATCTCTCTTCATTTCCACTCTTCATTTGCACCCTGACCCAGTGCCCATTCATTTCCACCCATCCAGACCTTTCTGGATACTTCTCTTCCCTTCTTTGATAGAAGACACTACACAGGAGGTGGCAGTTAATCTCCACTGTGGCAGCATAGAATTGCTGATCGCCATCGCCATAAGGCATTGATAAGGGCTAAGGGTTTGACCATAGCAGGACAATTACCATAGTTAGATACATGGTCTGTGTGCCAGTGGCTATACTGTACAGTAGTATATATAGGCCAGGAGACAATGCTAAAGCCCTCAGCTTGTTCTCTTAATGTTTCCCCCACTACTAGCTAGCACTAGCAAGGGAATACAGAGCATCTCTACAAGCCCTTCTACTTCATCCTATACCACACACCTCATGTGACCTATAAACATACCAAGCTTTCCTTCAAGTGAGATGCTCTCTGATTTTAGGATTGTATCACCCACCATCTTATGCCCAGCTATATGTGGATCAGGCATGGCTTCAAGCCCTAAGACCTTCATATCCACACTATCCATGCCCCAGATCTCATCTTGCACCATCCACTAGCAAGATCCATGGTAGGCAATTTGTAACCTTTTGCAGTTATACCCTTGCAGCTATAACATTTTATTGAATGAGAAAGAGAGATCTGATCATGATAGAAGTTGGGAATCAAGAAGTGTGTGAACTTTTTTAAACTCAGACATACTGTTTACATGTATGTGTTTGTTTGTATGACCAAACAACAACAAATATTCAGTGATTTGATAAAGAACCTGATCAGCAATTCAAAAGTGAAAAAACTCTTTCTATAATATTGCTATTTTAAAATGGCTATATTTCTATGATATGTGAATCAAATCACATGACCTAGGGAACAATTTGGTAGTCAAGAGAGAGTACTATTTATAACTCCACCAAAGCAAAATGAAATTCCCATAGTGGCTAGCAGTATGTTATGGCCACAAGGGCATAATGGATAATGGCTTATAAATTGACTGCAATGGATCTTGGTGGTGTTATGAGTCAAGAAGTTCTCTTCATGTGCCCTCACTTCTTTTCTTCATTCACCATTTATGCCTTCCATGATTCTCCTTACATATTGTACTCACTGCAACATGTGATGAGAAGAACCTCTATCATTCAATCATACACTGATGACTTTATTCTATATACTAACATCAGTGGCTTCCCTCTTCCAGATATATTTTCAGACCACTGGTGACACCTTTTCTCTATCAGTAATTACCTTTTTTGATGACCTGGTCCATGCTCTGCCAGTATACCCTATAAGTAGGGTCCTTGTATATACTAGTACTACAGCTTGTTCTATACAATTCACGTGCTAGAACTCCTTCTCAGAATGGCTGATCGCCTTATCCACTGTTTGAGTAACCACTACCTTTGAGCATCAACGATCCTCATTAGGAGTTCTTTCCTCTCAGTAAAAAGGAATTGTTCTTGTGATCATACTTTGCCATTGCTAAAAGTTTACAGGAAAGGTCGTGTGTTGTATACACCATCGCTAGGTCATCTGCACACAGGAGTGCTGAGGTTAGCATCTATGTGACTAGTAAAAGTTACCATCTGAAAGCCACATTAACTGTGTTGCTATCCACAGATCCAGGTCTGCTCAGAGGAGCCACCTATCGTTAGAGACAGTAGCTGTTCTGTCTAGTTGTTTTAGTGCATTTGCATTAGGTGCTGTTACACCATAACAGGTGGTGGTTGCCATGGGTGGGAGCTCAATAAGAATCTGGGATCTGAGCCATGGATGACATGGAAATGAGGGTCATAGATGTGGTGCACACATCTAATCCATAAGCCAAGAGCATAAGATGCAACACTGTGGATGGAGCATAGCCAGCTAAGGTCTGGACATGAATAGGGGGCATCATGTGGTGACAAGGGCACAAGGTAGCCCAGTATGTACAGATTACCTAGATCACATGATGTATATACACTATTGTTGAAACAGATGGGCTGTTACATCTTAGAGAAATCCTAACTGACTTACTGAGATGTTTATATTGAGACATTCACAGATTGTGGTTGAGAGTAAAGAGTTGATTAGAACTCAGTGTCTGAGTTCGAACACTTATATACATACATGTAAGCTACTACTATATACAGAAGTGTAAATAAGTGATAGTGAAGTGCTACAACAAGGTGCATATTCAACACTCCCCCTCACTAAGTGCATCTTCTAAGTCACATTGGCAAGTTCACTGGTCACCTTGTGATATGCTGTAGAAGACTAAGCCTAGTTGAGATCTAAGTTCCTCAAATCTGACTTGTTCAAGGTTCTTGATAAATAGATCTGCAGGATTATATTGTCCATCGATGAAGAACAACTCTATCTCTTTTCTTGCGATGTAGTTACAAATTGCATGCCATTTGATGTCAATGTGCTTTGACCTGGCTTCAGTAACTGGGTTGGATGCCATAAAAATAGATCCTTGATTATCACCATAAAGGGGGATAGGGCACAGATTATAATCAAGTTCCTTGAGTAGTGGTCATAACCATTTGAGTTGGTTTAAACAATCAGACAAGGAAACATATTCTACTTCAGTGGAGAAGTGGGCAATGCAATTTTACTTCCTCAACTTCCAACTAAAGATTCTGTTAGCTAGTTTAATAAACCAGCCTGTCTGAGAGTAGCAATCGATAGGATCAGTTCCCCAATCCAAGTCCAAGAAGGCTATGAGGCCTACTTGTGTGGAACCATCAAATATGAGGGAGTAGTATCTAGTCCCAAGTAGATATCGGCAGGTGTATAATGCCTTATTGAGATGTTCCTGACATAGCTTAGCTGAATGTTTGGACAAGGCTATCACTACATAGGCAATGTCTGGACAAGTACCTAGCATAATGTAGAGAAGGGATCTGATCACTTGTTGGAATCATGATCTCAATGTGGCATCTACAATGCCACTCTAGTTGGAGGGATAGTATCCCTGAGGTAAGGGTGTGGGTGTGACTTTGGCATCCTTCAGTCTGAATTGTTCGACTACTTTTTCAAGATAGAAGCACTGATCCAGAAGGATCTTGCTGCCTTGTCATCTGATTCTCATATGAAGGAATTCCTTTGCAGGGTCTAGGTCTCTGCATTTCCACTTGCTTATGAAAGCAGCCTTAATCTCATCAACAATTGCTTTGTTGGGGCCACAGAATAGGGCATTGTTGACATAAATAATGGCAACCACAATTGAGGTGCCTTTCTTTCAGAAGAGGAAGATTCCGGCATCAGACTTGAGTCATTCAAATCCAAGATCTTTCATAGACTCATTGAGAGTCTCCCACCAGGCTAATCTGGCTTGTTTAAGGCCATATAGTGCATGTAGTAATCGGAGTACTTTGTGCTCCTGTCCAGGAATTGTGAAACCCTCTGGTTGGGACATATAGATCTCTTCATTGAGCTTGCCATATAGGTAGGTGCTATGGACATCAAGGGACTTGATGTGCTAGTTTTCTAAGGCTGCAAGTGCAAGCATAAGCCACATGGTCTCAAACCTTACTACTGGGGAAGATATTTTGTCGAAATCAATCCCTTCAACTTGGGAGAAGCCTTTGACTATGAGTCATGCACGTTTGTGATCTGAGCCAGGTTTAACATCAAATACCCAATGGTTTTTGATGACCTTGCAATCTTTAGGTGGGTCAACCAGTTCATAGACCTTGTGCTGCCTGAGCATTTCTAGCTCTTGTTTGCAGGCATCAAGCCACTCCTTTTACTCAGCTAAGGGGAGTTTTTGTATGTCCTTGCAGGTCCATTCGCATATAGGCTTAGTGTCTGCAGTATCAAGCTGTACAGCCTTTGACATCAAGAAAGTGGCAAGTCCACTCCCTCCTTCACAGTATAACCAGTCAACATCAGATTCACTAGGGGTAGGAGATGGGATGTGAAGCACTTTGGTGGGTGTGCCAGGAAGCCTGCCAGACATGGAAGAGCCTGGCTCATTGCCAGTAATGATGTCTCACCAGCATAATTTCTGTTCAATCTCCTTGATCTGCTTGACTGGGTGTTGATTGTTACTGTACACATTTTCAGGATGAGTGGGAGGCCTATGCTCTCTACCAGAATGACAAGGAGGAGGAGGAATCATGGGGGGTTCACTGGGCCTTTCCGGACGTGCCAGGCATTCTGATCATTCCAAACATTCTGGTTCTGGACACTCTGGTTGGTGCTTTCAGAAACACATAGGTGGGAACAGAGGTGGGCAAGGGGAAGGCATGCAAGAAGGGACAGAAGAAGTGGGGCTCCTAGAGTCTGGTCTCTCAGGTGCAATGTCCTTGATGTCAGAGGGCAGCGGTGACTGGAATTGCTCCTCATGCTCATTGGAGACTGGCACAAACAATGGTGCCTTAGAGTATGAATGCTTTTTATCACACTTAGGGAAGCGCTCTTCATCGAAGATGGCATGCACAGATGTGAACACTGTGTTCGTAGTGGTTCTTATGAAGATGAAATTGGTGATGTTGCCAGGTGCAACCCCTAGATATACCATGAGTTCTGACTTAGGGGCCATTTTATTGGCCTGCACATCCTCTGGTAGATGTACATAAGCTGCACAACCAAATACTCAGAGGTGGGCTATGTCAGGCTGTTGACCAAATAGCATTTCAAAAGGTGTCTTCCAATCATAACGCTTAAGTGGTGTTCTATTGTATAGGTGGGTTGCATGCTCAATAGAGAACTCCCACCATGATGTTGGTATGCAAGCTGTATGACACATGGTCTCAGCTTTGTCCATAAGTGTGTGCATTAGCTGTTCTGTGCGACCATTCTATTGTGGAGTATGGGGTACACTCTGATAGATTGCAATCCCCTGTCCTTTGAGCATATCATCGAATGCATTGGACTTATATTCTCCCCCAGCATCTAACATCCATCCTTTGACTTTGGCATTAAACTGAGTGTTAACCATCTGGAGGAAATGATGAGTGCTTTTGAGAGCATTATTCTTGTTCCTCATACAGATCACTCATGCCATTAACATGTAGTCATCTAGGAAAGTAATGATGTATCAGTGTCATCAATATGACTCGATGGAAAAGGACTTTAGGTCCAAGTGAATCAATTCAAACATGCGAGTAGCACATTGCTCAGTAGGAGGGAAACTCCTGTTAGGAAGCTTGCCCATGGCACAGCCAGAGCAAAGAGGATCTCTGATTGAGATCACAACTTCCAGTATATTTTTGACATGCTTCTTTGCATGACAAATTACTTCATGAGAGGGGTGACCGAGGCATCTATGTATGGTGTCAAAAGTGATCTGGGATTTAGTCACCAGAATATGGGGGTGAGCATTAAGGGGCTCAGCCTTGAGAGTGTACATTGATTTTTCAATACATCCTGGGATGAACATGACTAGGATCATTCCATTGCCATACATCATTCTTAAGGCTTTTGCGTCCCCTTTTATCTTTGCACTGTGTTGTAGTAGGATGCCCATAGACACTAGTCAAACACCTGAATTTGGTATTTGTCTGACACTGTGTAAATCTAGGAGATGCATTTTGTTATGCTCATCTCTCCATTTGACTAGGCAATGTCCTATGCCAACTACATAGATGACTGCCGATGCAGTCTGTACTGGGATCCAATCATTTCCTTTTAGTTCCTGGTACTCTATGAAGTCGTCCCTATTGGGGGTAAAGATCGAGTATCCATAAATCATTATCACACTTGCAACTCATGTTCTCAGATGTTCACAGGCAGGAGCAATCCAATCTGATTGCAGATAAAGCATGTTGTGTACTATGAACATGCAGTGAGGGCAAATTACAATAACTAACTATTTGAGCCAAATCTGGAAATAGGGCATCAAAAGTAGGAAGTGAGTGTCTGACATGAGAAGATGAATGGGATATGGACCTCACAATATGGACAGATTCCATATTTTCATCAAGCCCAGCAGTGGCAGCAATGTCATCTTCAACTCCTCCTTCTAACCTATAGATATTGATGATATCGTCCATATCCCATGAGTCAGCAGAGGGCAGCATAATTTCTCTCTTGTGAAAGTGACAAGCACACTTCTTGGGACCTCAGACTTCATCATCTGAGTCAGCGACTTCTGGGTGAATAGATATCATCCAGCCTAAGAACCAGACAGTCTCACTTGTGGGGGTCATCTCAAGCCAGTGGGTGAGAAATACCACCTGCTTGATCCTAGGATCTGCAGATGGGTCTTGTTGACCTTGGTAGAGGTAAGCTAGGGTGTGTGAAAGGGCATACGGGTCAGAGGTAGCAGCAGTGGTGACAGCAATAATAGAGTTTACAAGGGCGGTGGAGGCAATATACGCATCAGGTTTCTCCTTGTGCTTGCCACAATGGGTTTTCTTCTTCCCTTTATTCCCTTGCGAGGACTCTCCCTACTGCTGCTAAGCCTTTTCAGGCTTTTGCTACTGCTGGAAGTTAGAGTCATTGCCCTTGCAGTGAACTGTGCTGATCTTTTGAGCTTGATGCTCAGGATCTCTGCCTTTGCCTTTACCCATCTGGTGCTGTTGCCAGAAGAGTATGGCTGCCTTCATAATGACATTGACTATAGGGTCAATAGCCTTTCCATCTTTATCCTTTGCCTATGCTAGCATCTGAGATATGATGTCCATGATGTGGGAAAGCTTCGCTAGAAGCATCATCCCCTATACCTTGCTAGTAAATATGTATTCCATGTCACTCAACCTCGCAAAGAGGGATTCAACCTTCACAAGCATGGGTTCAGGGTGTTTGTCACCTAGGATCTGTGTATCTTGCAACTTTTTGAAGAGTAAGTACATGCCCACATTGAACAGTGTCTTATATTCAGTAGTGAGCACATCGATGAGATCACCCATATTGATGTAGGAGTTGAACTTCTGCCTTATAGCATCAGTCAACATCAACTTGATGCTGCCAAGGATAGTGTCATTAGTCTTTTTCTACTGTATCCAGGACTCGGTAGTGGTTCAAACATCAACAGGTGAGGGCATTATGGTTTTACCCTTGACTTCCTCCTCGACAGGAATGGAGGGGCATTCTAGCACAGTTGCCCAGTGGCAACTGGTAGCTTGAATATACGCTTCCATCTTGGGCCACCAAATAGCCCAATTGGTACCATTGAAGACAGTAACACTGGAGGTGGTAATCAAAGTCTTGCTAAGAGACATGTTGAAGATCTGTAATGTTGCTTGTCAGCAACAGATCATTCAAGCATAGGTTCAGTAACCCTTGATGGGTTGTTCTCCATGAACAGCATTTTATTGTGTTCAATGGGAGCAGAAGTTCCACTATGTCTGATACAGTCTCAACAACCTTAGGGATTTTGTCTGGTTAGGCAACATCTGGGTTCAGCCGTGAGGTGAACACCAGAGTGCACTATCCAGGGCTCATAACCTGTTGAAACAGATGGGCTGTTATATCTTAGAGGAATTCTAACTGACTCACTGAGATGTTTACATTGAGACATTCACAGGTTGTGGTTGAGAGTAAAAAGTCAATTAGAACTCAGTGTCTGAGTTCAAACACTTATATATGTACATGTAAGCTACTACTATATATGGAAGTGTAAATAAGTGATAGTGAAGTGCTACAACAAGGTGCACATTCAATAACTATGATATATAAAGTCTAGGTAACTGAGGGCAACCTCAGTCTGTCCTTTTGGGGGTTCCCCCTCTATTAGGATGCTCTCTAGTGAGCATTGGTATGTTTGAGTCCTTAAGATATCCTCATTCAACAACCACAGGTCCTATATATGTCTTCCCTCATCTGTCATGACTTGGGTTGTTTTAGGGGTTGTATTACAGTGTGCTTTATGTACTGCAGTGAGGGTTAGTATGGAAAGGGTTTTTG
>JBBPUK010000323.1:0-14207 GCA_038094635.1 Tylopilus cervinicoccineus
CACACACACACACACACACACACTCGAATGAGGACGAGGATGCCAGTGGGACGCGCAACCAAGCGGTGAACGTGATGCTGCTGGCTTCGTGTCCGACGCGTCTAGCACACGAGTGTGGTCGGGGCGCGTGATGGACTCGCGAGCGACAGCACGTCCGAGAGTGGGCGGGGCGAGAGAACCACGACGGACCGAAGGTGGGCATGGTGAGTCAGAGAGAGGTTTGTGTGTAGCGAAGTTGGCGACAGAAGAATACGGAAGCAACTGACCGTAGCGGCCCCGAACCAGGCTGAGGCGTGAAGCGCACGATCGGGTAGTGGACACAAACCCATAGAGGAGAGTACGACTCGGCCAGCCGGATTCGGGTAAATAGGTTGAAGGCGAGATAGAACGTCTAGTGACACATCGAGGTCTGGTAAGAGGGAACTAGAGGCGTCGGTTGCTGCTCCTACCTGATGATGGAGGGAATGCGAGCATCGCATAGCGTTCGACACGCGAGCCTCGACTTTTCCATTAGGCAGTGGGCCACAGAGGTCGACGAAATATAGTATAATTTACACCTGTTCATGGTCTAGATTATCTATACATGGATTCTCAGCCATTGAACACCATACTGACCGCCGCAACCAAAGTCTTCAGCCAACCTGCGCGTGGACCATCCATGCTCCCCTTGCCATTGGAACTCTAGCTCAGCGTACTCCCCGACCAACAATACCGCGCAAAACAGCTCTCGCAAACCCCACTCCTCGTCTCACCCGCCCGCTCACGTGCACGGTCGACGACCGCGCATGCCAGGCAAGCCGGCCACTCAGGATCGGTCGTCATACTCGAGTTGGCAGGATACCCTTGCGTAGCGATGATAGACGTCTGGTCAAGCATTGCCTGAATCTGCGAAGCGTTATACGCGACCTGGAGAACCGACGTGTTGGTGAGAGACGCTTCGCCGTTGTGAGGAGGACCACCGTTCGCGAGGTATATCAGGAGAGGCGTCGTCACGTTTTCAGGTGTCGTGTCGCATCCAAAGAATGTCGGCCGCGTGCTGAGATTCTGTGCAGTGAATTCTGAAAGAGATGTTGGCACAGGAGGGAACGAGTATGCGGACGAGAGCATCATCGTCCTATTTTGTGTTGCCTGGCGACTGGTCACCACCAAGAACTCATGTAATGAATGGCAACTCACAATCAACGAGCTCCCATCGGCAAAATTGTTGACATCCGAAGTCTGTGGGGTGTTGGATCACCAGCTACAGCAGTACTATAACAGTACTCACAGCATCAATCGCTAAGATGGTGTCCAGGCCACGAGCCTTCACGAGCAATGGTTGTATCGGAATGTCTTCACCATCCTCTCCACCGTCCAGAAGGCTCAGATACTTCTGGTTGGATGCTATGAAGGTCTCCGGTGCAACGCCATAAAACGGATTCGGCCATAATGCAACATCGAGCTCAACGCCTGGCTCAGGCAGGAGTGAATGTAGATAAGACAACTCAGGACCAAAGGTAGAGTTAAAGGTGCCCTAGAACTCTTGAGTCAGTGGACAGCGATACAAGACGGTTAACCTACAGTGACATTGAACTCAATAAACAAGTCGGACGAGGTCCCAGTCACCAACGACGATTGATCAAAGTTCGTAATGCAGGTCGTGTGATTCGTTGTGCCGAGGTACTTTGTTGGCACAAACGCAGATAACATGGGGTCATAGGAGCCTGTCTCGACTATTTCCAAGTCAGTGTCAAGGCCAGTAAATGGGCCGATCATACTGACAGACGTTGAACTCAAAGAGGGGGTTAGAGATCGGTATGTAATTCCCAGAAACAACGTTCGACAGATTTTGACCGGGTGCGGAGAGGCTTGCCATAACAATCGGAAAAGGCATTGCATGCGATGCAAACGATTCGCTATGACGATTTGTTAGAATGTAAACGTTACACCATTGAAATACTCACGTTTCCGCAACGGATGACCATAGAATCCCCGCGCCGTGCGTATAGGACCCATCATAAAAATTGGATGGAAACGTCCCATTGACGAAGTGTCTCGACAATGCACGCGACCAAAAGTCGATAAACGTCACAGGATAACCGGCGTCATACTTTCCTCGCAACTCACCGATCAAGGCGAGGATGTATTCAGAGGTAGTGACAGAACTAGAACTCGACGCGAAAACATTGAAATTGGCATTCCATCCACCCCACGAGTTGTTGGAGACGGTGGGAGGAGCGTACCCAAAAACCAGCTCCTGGATCATCGGGAAGTTGGCTTGCGCGAGCGATGTTGTAAGCCATGATCCCCCCGACAATCCCGCCAAGTAGGTCGCCGTCTGGAGTAGTCCCCCCATTCCGGCACTGTTCGACGAGGAATTTCTCCCATCCAACGCATTTAGAACCCCCGCCCCAAATATTGCGGCCCGGTAACCTCCTCCGCTCACCGCAATCCCAAAGTTCGGAGTCTCCGAATTGCACCCGTTCAGAATGCTAGACACGTAGGAAGGAAGAGCAACGTTGGTGGCCTCGACATTGGCGAGGTAGGATCTCCAAGCCTGCGGGAGGACCTGCGATCGACGAGCCTGGACATATGCTGCTTCGGAAGCAGAGAGGGTCTGACTTCCAGGTGTGCCTGCCATACGAACGAGGGAGAAGCCTTCGGGGCATGTTCCTGCCACCGGGGTGTACGCCTGAGAGGCGATGCTCTGCGCTGTGACTAGCCACGCCGACAAGGACAACAGAGAGAGCAAGGAACCATGGACTCCCATTGGTGCGACAATGTGGCTCAGTTAAGAAGGTAGGGATACGAAAGCAAAGAGGAAGAAGTGGGTTCTGTGTTCCCTGGGTCTCCTTTTTGTCTATGCGGCGCTGCAGTAACCGCGTGTAGACTCATCACGCATCATGATTGGGGATTTCTAGTCCGAAGCGAATTAGTCGAGTCCTGGCTGGACAAGGGGAAAAAAGATTACCGTCCCTTACGACAAACTTCGGCAGGTCCTCTATTCCGTCACACGATGTCACGGAAAAGTCACAGTTGTCACAAGTGAATTATTGATTTCCACATACTAGGCTTTGTCAGCAGAATGCAACTACAGAGTAAAGTAGTCTATTCAACTAATTGGTTTGCTGGAAATATGTCAGTATCTGCACTAAATGCTGTTACTTGAGGATGATGCAAGCTGTAAGATATCAGAACGATGAGTAGCATGAAATTACTGTATGTACCTGGTACACATGTAAAATGACTGAGTATGTGTCACTTGAACTCAGTTACAGCACGACCACGGCGAGGATTCAGAGTAACTCCGGCATGTCAACTTCAATAAGAAGGTGCCGTGCTGCTAAAGCAGTGTTGTAAGAGACAAGCCCTGCATTTTCGGCTTATGCGGACCAATCGGAGCACGCAGCACAGCCAGAAACTGGACTACACTGCTTCTGCAGACGGCTTGCCCGTGTTAGTCTCGGCTAGGTGAGGAAAAAAACAACAACATGATCTCAGCTCAGAAGGCACTGCCGTTTCCATGCACTCCGGGCCCCTCGTACACATGTGCAGCTTAGAAAGCGGGCGCCATGTCACGGACTTGACTTGATGAATCGGTCATACCACGGACAGCCTGAGCGGGGAGCGAATAAGATCCGTAGTATAAGCGTGCAGGAGTAACCGGCGGCGGCGACCTGGATGAGTGTGATCTGTCGCATTAGGTCTACTGACTACGACGGTGTGCATGAAGAGGCCACTGTTAGGATGCCAACAATGCACGAACCTCCGACTGAGGGGTCAAAAACAACACGACCGGGCAATCGACCGGCATGCATGCGTGGCAATGCATATCGTTTCAGTCAGTCAGCTTCGACGACGAGCAGGTTGAGTTTGAGGGGGAACGAGCCAAGGTACTAGTAGAGTGGCAGCAAGCGAGCAGGTACTGATCGGACGCACCAAACCAATTGAACAATCGATCGTATCCCCAAGCGACTGATCCAACATCTCGTTATTTACATCCGTTCATCAATTACATCAAACACCCACCTTTTCCAAAGAAAAAAAAAAAAAAAAAAAAAAAAAAACAAAGACGAATCAGCCATCCAACGTCGGCAGATCACATCCATGTCATAGCAAAGACGGCCGCAGCAACCAGAGTCATTAGCCAACCCGCGCGCGAATCATCGGCGTTCACGTGGCCGTCCGGACGTTGACCGGGTGTACCCGGCCAACAATACCGCGCGAAACAGCGCCCACAGACCCCGCTCCTCGCCTCCCCCGCTCGCTCACGCACACGGTCGACGACCGCACACGCAAGGCAAGCTGGCCACTCCGGATCGGTCGTCATGCTCGAGTTCGCTGGGTACCCCTGCGCAGCGATGACAAACGTCTGATCGAGCATCCCCTGAATTTGCGAAGCGCTGTACGCGACTTGGAGCAAAGACGTGTTGGTGAGAGGCGCTTCACCGCTGTGAGGAGGACCACCGTTCGCGAGGTATATCACGAGAGGCGTCGTCACGTTTTCACTCGTCGTGTCGCATCCAAAGAACGTCGGCCGCGTACTGAGGTTCTGTGCAACGAATTCCGAACGAGTTGTTGGCACAGGCGGGAATGAGTATGCCGACGAGAGCATCATCGTCCGATTTTGCGTAGCCTGATGACTGATGACCACTAATAACTTATGTAAGAAATGGCAACTCACAATCAGCGAGCTTCCATCAGTGAAACTAGACCTATTAGAGCCTGAGGTCTGTGGGGCGTCAAAGTGCCGACTACAGCAGCTAGGACTATACTCACAGCATCGACTGCCAAAATGATGTCTAGTTCACGAGCTTTCACGAGCAATGGCTGTATCGGAACGTCTTCACCATCCTCTCCACCATCCACAAGGCTCAGATACCTTTCGTTAGACGCTATGAAGGTCTCTGGTGCAACGCCATAAAACGGATTCGGCCACAATGTAACATCGAGTTCAATGCCCGACTGAGGTAGGAGGGAATTCAAGAAAGACAACTCGCGACCAAAAGTAGAGTTCAAGGTGCCCTAGAGCTTTTTGAGTCAATGCAGGGTAACACAGGATAGCTGACCTACAGTAACGTTGTATTCAATGAACAGGTTGGACGAAGACCCAGTCACCAGTGATGACTGATCATAATTTGTAATGCAGGTCGTGTCATTCGTCGTGCCGAGGTACTTTGTGGGCGCGAACGCGGATAGCATGGGGTCAAAGGAACCCGTCTCGACTATTTCCCAAGTCAGTGACAAGACTAGGAAATGGGCAAGTTATACCAACAGACGTTGAACTCAAAAATGGGATTAGAGATCGGTATGAAATCCCCAGGAATAACGTTCGACATATTTTGACTTGGTGCAGAGAGGTCTGACACGACGATTGGAAATGGCATCGCGTGCGATGTAAACGATTGACTGTAGCCGTTCGTTGGAGCAAAGTCATTCTGCTATTGAAAGACTCACGTTTGGGCGACGGATGACCACAAGATTCCGGCACCATGTGTGTAGGATTCATCATAGAAATTTGATGAGAACGTCCCATTAACGAAATGTCTCGCCAACCCACGCGACCACAGGTCGGCAAACGTCACAGGATAACCAGCGTCATACTTTCCCTGCAATTCTCCAATCAGAGCAAGGATATACTCAGCGTCAGTGACGGGATTGGAACTCGGTGCGAAAATGCTGTGATTGGCGTTCCATCCACCCCATGAGGTGTTGGAGACGAAAGAATTGGGGTACCCAAAGACGAGTTCCTGGATCGTCGGGAAGTTGGCTTGTGCAAGCGATGTCAACAACCATGATCCCCCTGACAATCCTGCAATGTAAGTCGCCGTCTGGAGTAGTCCCCCCATTCCGGCACTGTTCGACGAGGAATTCCTCCCATCCAACGCATTTAGCACGCCTGCACCAAATATCGCAGCCCGGTAACCTCCTCCGCTCACCGCAATCCCAAAGTTCGGAGTCTCCGAATTGCACCCGTTCAGAATGCTAGACACGTAGGAAGGAAGAGCAACGTCGGTGGCCTCGACGTTGGCGAGGTAGGATCTCCAAGCCTGCGGGAGGACCTGCGATCGACGAGCCTGGACATATGCTGTTTCGGACGCGGAAAGGGTCTGATTTCCAGGTGCACCTGCCGCACGAACGAGGGAGAAGCCTTCGGGGCATGTTCCTGCCATTGGGGTGTACGCGTAGGAGGCGATGCTTTGCGCTGTGACCAGCCATGCCGACAAGGACAATAGAGAGAGCAAGGAGCCATTGACGCCCATTGACCAACAATGAGGCCCAGTCTAGAGCGCAGGGATACTAAAGCGAAGAAGAAAGGTAGGGGGGGTTCTGTGTTCCCCGAGTCGCCTGAGTAATGTCTACGAACGCTGCAATGATCACGAACAGGGACACCACTTGGCATTTGCGGTTTGAACCGAATTAGCTGACGTCCCAGAATGCTCTTCTGAAAAGAGAGAACGTTATGCGGACCAATCAGACTGCGCAAAACAGCCAGATTGTTACGTTACAAGAGCGCTAGATAACTTGAAGGTGGCCAGTACTTGCCATGCAGATCAACGGACTCGTACAGTGGCGGCTCACTTCTGAGGGACCAAAATGCTCGACCGGGCGGTTGATACAATCATGAATATCGTTTCAATTACTGGCAGTCAGCTTCAATTCCGGGTAAGCAGGTTGGAGCGCGAGGCCACAGGCCCCGATATGTCAAGAACTGGCATGAGGACTGCCCATGATGATCAGGTATCCAGACTCGTGAAGTAGGTGTACCAGGACATACGATAGTGGCCAACGATACGCACCACGTCATCTGACTAGGCGACCAATCAGACAACAATTCCACATCAACATCACTTGTTCGAGTAAGCAAGATATCAAACATAATTTACATCCGTCCATCGTCTACATAGCCCATGGTCTCGTTAGAATGTCTCGTCCGGCTCATCAAAAAACATCCTCGAACAAGGATGGATTAGCTCAAGGCCAACCCTAGCCGACGGATCATAACCGTGCCATGACCATGCCCATCACTGCCACTAACATCACCAGCCAACCTGTGTGTGGACCCCCGACGCTCGTTCTGGCACTGGAACTCTGAGTGGCGTTCACGCCCAGCGTACTCCCCGACCAACAATATCGCGCGAAACAATCTTCGCACACCCCACTCCTCGTCTCGCCCGCTCGCTCACGCGCACGGTCGACGACCGCACACGCAAGGCAAGCCGGCCACTCCGGATCGGTTGTCGTGCTCGAGTTCGCTGGGTACCCCTGCGTGGCGATGATAAATATCTGGTCGAGCATCGCCTGAATTTGCGAGGCGCTGTACGCGGCTTGGAACGTAGACGAATTGGTAAGAGGCGGCTCGCCGTTGTGAGGAGGACCGCCGTTCGCGAGGTATATTATGAGAGGTGTGGTCGCGTTTTCACTCGTCGTGTTGCATCCAAAGAATGTCGGCCGCGTACTGAGGTTCTGTGCAACGAATTCCGAACGAGTTGTTGGCACAGGCGGGAATGAGTATGCCGACGAGAGCATCATCGTCCGGTTTTGCGTCGCCTAGTGCCTAGTGACTACTAATGACTCATATGAAGAATGGCAACTCACAATCAGCGAGCTCCCATCGGCGAAACTGTTGATATCGGAGGTCTGTGGGACGTCAGGTTACTAACTACAGCATCACTACGGCGGTACTCACAGCATCAATTGCCAAGATTGTATCCAGGCCACGAGCCTTCACGAGTAATGGTTGAATCGGAATGACTTCACCATCCTCACCACCGTCCACAAGAGTAAGATACCTCTGATTAGACGCTATGAAGGTCTCTGGTGCGACCCCATAAAATGGATTCGGCCACGATGCAGCATCGAGTTCAATGCCTGACTCGGGCAGGAGGGAAGTTAGAAAAGACAAGGCAGAGCCATAGGTCGACTTCAAGGTACCCTAGAGCACTTGAGTCAGTGTATGGCAATACAAGACGGTTAACCTACAGTGGCATTGAATTCATTAAACAGTTCGGATGAAGTCCCGGTTACCAGCGACGACTGATCATAATTTGTAATGCAGATGGTGTTATTGGTCGTGCCAAGGTACTGTGTTGGCGCGAATGCAGATAACATGGGGTCAAACGATCCCATCTCGACTATTCTCCAAGTTAGTATCGAGACCAATAAATGTGCAGATCATACTGACAGACGTTGAACTCAAAAATGGGATTAGAGGTCGGCACGTAATCCCCAGATATAATGTTCGATGTGTTCTGACCCGGTGCGGAGAGGTCTGCCACAACAATTGGAAATGGTATTGCGTGCGATGCGAATGACGCACTATTATGGTCTGTTAAAAGCAAGGTCATTTCGCAATTGAAGTACTCACGTTTGGGCAACGGATGACCATAGGATCCCCGCACCATGTGTGTAGGATTCATCATAGAAATTTGATGAGAACGTCCCATTGACGAAATGTCTCGCCAATGCACGCGACCAAAAGTCTGCGAATGTTACAGGATAACCAGCGTCATACTTTCCCTGCAATTCTCCAATCAGAGCAAGGAGATACTCGGTGTCGGTGACGGGATTAGAACTTGGAGCGTAAATGCTGAAATTAGCGTTCCATCCACCCCACGAAGTGTTGGAGACGACAGAATTGGGGTACCCAAAGATGAGTTCCTGGATCGTCGGGAAGTTGGCTTGTGCAAGCGATGTCAACAACCATGATCCCCCTGACAATCCTGCAATGTAAGTCGCCGTTTGAAGTAATCCCCCTATTCCGGCACTGTTCGACGAGGAATTCCTCCCATCCAATGCATTCAGGACACCTGCTCCAAAGATCGCGGCCCTGTAGCTTCCACCGCTCGTCGCTATCCCGAAGTTCGGAGATTGAGAACTCGACCCGTTCAGGATGCTGGACACATAGGAAGGAAGAGCAACATTGGTCGCCTCAACGTTGGCTAGGTAGGACGTCCACGCCTGCGGGATGACCTGCGATTGGCGACCCTGGACATATGCTGTTTCGGACGCGGAAAGGGTCTGATTTCCGGGTGCACCCGCCATACGAACGAGGGAGAAGCCCCCTGGACATGCTCCTGCCACCGGAGTGTACGCGTGGGAGGCGATGCTTTGCGCGGTGACTAGCCATGCCGACAAGGACAGCAGAGAAAGCAAGGCGCCGTTGAGTCCCATTGATCAACGATGAGGCTCGATCGAGAGGGCAGGGATACTGAAGCGAAGAGGAAGAGCGGGGTGCCACGTTCCTCAAGCCGGCTTTTTGTCTACAAACGCTGCAAGGGTAGCGCCTAGACACCATTGGTTAGTCTCAGCAGGGTGAGACAAAAATATGATCTGTTCAACTCAGCAGGCACCGCCGTACATAAACCCCTCGGGCACGCTAAAAACCCGAAGTCTAGAAGGCGGGCGTCATGTCATGTACCCGGGTTCACGATGGATGACTACTGACGGTATGGAGGATGGCCAGCGGGAGCAGCCTGAGGGTAGCATCGTGCATTTTTGGGTTCACACTGACATGAGAGGCGGATTTCTCAAAGGGGCAGTTACACAGGGACGGATATAGGCTCACTATCACGAATCTCCGTAATATGCGAGTACTTGTCGTTGAAGATGGCAACATGTTGTCATGAGCAATCGACGCTCACGGGCTTACTGAATGTGTATTTTCGCCTTGCACTGAGCAGTGGTGGTGAGCGAAACCGAACAAGAAACCTTGTCGTGCCAGTGGCGGGCATCTAAGCCTTTCCAGGTTTATCGACCAGTCGGAAGGAGTTTACTCACTCCCGCACGGGTATTCCCGGGCTGCACGTAAAAAGGGGTGTTGGTCCACCTCAACCTCCTGGCGCTAGATTCTCTTAGACTGACCACCACTGCAGTTCGCCCACAGACAATCCAACAGTCCCACAGTGTAGACAGCGGACTCGGGTGTTTTATTCCTCGTCCTGTTGGTGACAGCCGTTGCTACATTGCAGCGTTCGTCGGCGTGGTCTCTACCAAGGGCTGCGGACGAAATCCATCCATTGGATTTCCTCTAGTTGGGAGAAGGGGCCATGGCTCCACCAGTGGTCGTATACGTTCTTGCAGCCGTAGCAGGTGTCGCAGCGGTCTATGCGTTCAAGGAGGTACGTCCATCGTCTGCCCTTATCGAAGAAACACGTGCACTCACACGCTTCCCTTCTATCTCTCCTTCCCTCCAGTTTGTTTATGAACCGCACATAGCTCCCACCTTTGAGGCATGGGCTGAAGACTTTCTCGAGCGGAGACGCGCTGCACGCAGCAGACGTGCTAGCGCCGTCCCGGTCAGGACATCTCGTCGCACTCCATCCGATTCATCAAGCCCTCCAACCCACGACGGTGACCATCGGAGAGATCGGAGCGAAAGCGGAGGAGTACATGGGCCAAACGACTTTCTTTTAGATGGGCTCGAGCTGGAAGCGCTCGCCTCGAAAGAAGTAGATGAATGGCGGAACGAGGTGCTTAGAAGCCAGAAAAGGACAAGAGACAATCTGAGAAGGCGAAGAACAAATCGGCTCGCGGACGACTTTAATAGCTTTAACAGCACGACTACTACTACCTTAGATGAGGTAAGTCTCAATGTAGCTTTCTTTAACTGTTGTCGTCCTCAATCCGATGTCGCCAGTCGTTTACATCTCTCACGCACACCCCGCTTGCATCGACACATGTGATTTCCAATGTGTCCTCCCCAGTCACAGCTAGTACTGTGTCGCTGCCTCAGACGCCAGCTCGTCGCCTCCAATCTGTGTCCCAGTCGCCGACGACAGAAGGAAATGGTGATCCATTGTTCATAGCTCCGCTTTCTCCACCCTCCCCAATCCGTGAAATACCAGGGACGTCTCCGAGGGCAGCGCCTCCCAACCCCACTGGTCACCCACCCCATCCGCTCACCGATAACGCGATTCCGCTTCCGATTCCCATCCCTGACCGTTGTTCACCAGGAACAGATAGTGCTCCCTATCCATTGCCATTCACCCCAACTTACCAGGTCATGGTCGATGACTCTCCTTTTGGACCCCTCCTCCCAGACACTCCCCGTTCAAGCGCAGAGATGTACGGAGAGCGGCCGTTTTCCCCTATTTCAAGGGTGATGGGATCTCCCTCTGGCACCGTTAGTCCAAGGACAACTCTCTCTTCCAGTGTTAATTCCACGAGTTCAATCCAAACGCTTCGAAGCTCTGGAGTGCTCAGAAAACCCAGTGCACTCGCGAACGAGGTAGCGATGAGTGGTACTGATGATGCTTCCGACGAAGGCCACTCGCATTCCTCCCCATCTACTTTGAACCCGGGTCCTGGGACGAATGGATCGATCATTTCGTCCCTTTCAGAGCGTTATCCCGCCCCACCTACACCCCCTGTGATCGTTTCCCCCCCTGTATCCTCTATCGGTATCATCTCAGCACCATCTACCCCACGCAGCGACAGTCCGGAGGTTGTGATGCACTCCGACGCTGTAGCCACAGAACCGCACCCCCTCTCTTCCCCTGTCTCCCAAACACGTCCTTCGCTACCGGTACTCCAGCTACCCCCCGAGTCGTCGAGTCTACATTTGATATCCCAATCCCGATCCCCAGCGCAATCAGCCATGTCTCCAGCCCTCTCCTACGCCTCCTTCCTTTCTCTGATGCCCGTGAGCCGTGCTGTGTCCGAGTCTGAAGGAGACGACTTTCTATCGATCGCGAGCGATGACAGCGATTGGAGTGCATCGCCGATGACGCCAAGCCGCGGTCGAGGGCATAAACAGGGACCTGTAGCGGACAGGGCGAACAACCCGTTCCTCGACTTCGAGCATGTAGCGCACGATACGTCGCCAGTGGGCAGTTCTGGTTCTGAGCGCGGAAGCCAGGGGAGTGAAGTCCTTGTCTCTGACATCGGGCCGGAAGGTACGAGCGAGGTGGGCAGCGACGAGAGTTGGGGGAGTGCGAAGAAGCATTAGGTAGTTCTAGGTAAGCGAGCGCGCTAGTCTTGGGTACTTTTTACCCCTTGCTTTGTTTGCTGCGCTGCGTGCTCTTCTTACAGGTAAATGGAGGATGTAATATTGTGTTTACACTTGCTCTGCTGTCTTGTTTTACTTGTTTCTTTTTTTTTTTTTCCTTTCTGGCATGTACTGTGAATATGTACTTTTGTGTTGGCAACTCAGATGATCTATCCCGGTTCTCGAACCTGTCAACAGACTTCGATGGTCGGCAAGTGCTATGATTTTGAGCGATTCAGCTGCATACACGAACGCAACCAGACTACTAGATTTTTCACTTGTGCGGTCTATACATTCTAAAGTATTATGGAGCTGGTGGTAGTAATCGTCCATCCATGTGACGAATGAGTCTCCATGGACCTGAGATGTTTGACCACCACAGGAGCCGCCGACTTATCTTTTACAGGTTCTCGCATTATCGCTATGTACTTTCAGCGCGCGGTTCGTGGCTCTGATGATCAAGCAGTACAAGGGCACGATGGGTCTAGTCCTTGCGTGCTCGCTTCTTGGAAGTGCCGTTCTGCATCTCGACATCCTGATGCGTTGCAGCAAAGTAGTCCAAAGACCCCTTGGGATCGGCTTTGATCGTCTTGCCGCCTTCCATCCAGCCGGCCGGGCAGACTTCTCCGTGCTCGTCCTGCGACGCTAAATCACGACCACTTCTACGCGTACGAATGTGTGAAACGGACCGTGAATTGGAACGCCTGCAAGAGCCGGACGGTTTCGTCGACAGAACGACCGACGGGCAAGTCATTGACCGTGATTTGCCTTGAAGACGTGCGATGAGCCGTCTCGAACGGACGAGGGGAGGGATCTGAAACGGTATCGACGCATACCTTATGGTGCCCTTGGGGTCGATGATGAAAAGACCTCGGAGCGAAATACCCTCTTCCTCGATGAGGACGTCATAGTCGCGCGAGATTTGCATGTTTCTGTCGGCGACCAGAGGGAGCTTCAAGTCGGGCCCGAGACCGCCCTGCTTCCTCGGCTGTTGGGCCCACGCAAAGTGCGAGAACTGAGAATCGGTCGAGACGCCTGTTCAACGTGAGCGACTATCGGATGTTCACCTCGGAGGAGCACGAACCGAGAACGACGGCATCCAACTCTTGGAACTGGGGAAGAGCATCATTGAATGCCAGGATCTCGGTGGGGCAAACGAAGGTAAAGTCCCTATGCGAATCCCTCTCTCAGCCTACTCTGACGGTCATTCAGACTGTTGTGGAACTTACATTGGGTAGAAGAGGAGAATAACCCTGCATATAGAAAAAAAAAAAAAAGTAAACTAAACTAAAACTGCTGGTCGGAATGTAAACGACCTACCATTTCCCTAGGTAATCCGCGAGAGAAATGTCTTTGAACAGACCGTCGACGACAGCCGTCGCCTTGAACGCTGGGGCGGGACGTTGAACTCGAGCGACCATAACGATTGGAGATGGCAAGCTGACGGAAGAAGAAGAAAAAAGGCCCGATCATCCCGCAATTTATTTCGCGTCAAGAACGCGTTATGTGCGCTTGTTTTGGTCTCCCCAAATTCAGAACTCCAATAAGGTCTTACGTAAGGGGGCGAACTTACCCTCCGTGTCCACTTCAAGCTGCATGATGGTTGTAAGAACTGCCAGACGTTGTCGACACCTGAACATATATTTCGATGTACTTGTCCCGTGGTAATGCATATGAGGTCTGCTTTCACTCGCGCTTATGTTTGCGTAACGCTGACAAGATCCTGACCCCGAGTATATGGGCAGGCTTGCTGGCCACGGCTTTCTTTTGCATGGTATTGACTGACACGTCTTGGATAGCGTTGATGCACATACCCATCAGTGCTGTTCAGGCAAGCACTTCGAACGACTTCACGTTTTATCTGTCAGCCATTGGGAATGCTGCCTCCATATTAGGCCAGGTTTCAGCTGGACTTCTCGGGGATCGGCTCAGTATGTGTCTGCGCTACCTCTCAACTTGGGAGTCGAATGTTATTTTCCTCATAGAGCTGCTGTTCGACAATATCAGGTATAGGAGCTACATTACACTCACCCACGCCCCGCCGTTACACCAACAACGTGGGTCGTCTTGCGAATAGCCGCAGAAATGAAATGTGGCCAGGCCTATGGCACTTTCGACTTGTCAGAAGAAACCGTGGAACCTACTTTCAGACCAAGGTCACGCCTTCCCGGAAATGTTGCTAATTGATTGTTACTAATTTTACTTACTCGCGGTCTGTTTCGTCTAGGATTCTCGCGAG
>JBBPUK010000323.1:14303-25259 GCA_038094635.1 Tylopilus cervinicoccineus
GGGTGATCTAACTGCTTCCTTAACCATTAGTTTTTGCTTCGAGCCGCTCGCCAGCATATCAATTCCCAGTGGCTTCAGAGAACTGTTTCTCACAATAGTGCCGCGACGAATAATCGGAATCACAGCGTGGTTGATCCCAACAACTCAGGTTTATGTAAACCCTACTCGAATGAGTCGCCCACCTCTGACTATTCGGGCACCGACGCGATGACTCGTACTCATCGGACCCTACGATTAAGAGTCATTACGAGAACAGCATACCTTTCGTGATCAAGCAGCGAGTCGGCGATATTCACAGGTTTTCTCGTTGAGCCAACGGCGACCGCGATGCTGTCGGACCCGTGTTAAGGCTACCATCATCTCTCAAAGGCGCTGCAGCTACGGACCATGGCATATTCGTAGCGCCACGGCAAACTAAAATGGAGCTTAAGCGAATTGCTGTGTGATAGGCAAGCATAAAGCTCTGACTGGTCCTTGATCCTGTTCTGTACTCAAAGATGGACATGCGAACCCTCACAGGACATCTTGGAGCTGGTGACCTCAAGATCTCAGCGGCGGTAAAGCCTGACACGGAACCGCTCTCCACACTGTATGGGCTCTCTCCAGAACAAGCCCACTTTTTCAAGGCACAGATTGGGATCGACGACGACGATGATCTCAGGAATCACATTCTAGAAGTGCAAGAAAGAGCCTACAAGGTCAGTCGACACGACCATATGTTGTGTGCGTGTCAGAGACTGAGAACGACTCGGACATAGATATTCCCCTATCAGTGTATCAGGACGTTTACATATCTCCAGCAAGTTTCTCTTCTACGATGGCGTGTTCAAGATACTCATTTCTATCTAGCCTAGGGATTGCGACGCTGCCGGTGTACGAGGATGTTATTAAGCTTGGCAGAGAGCGTCCGGACGGGATCCTGCTTGACATTGGTTGTTGCTGTAAGTCATTCATCCACTTTGCGGATTGTCCTCCCCTGAATATTGTACATACTAGTCGGAGTGGACGCGAGGAAGGCTGTGGCAGACGGCTTCCCACTCAAGAATGTCGTGACTAGCGATTTAAACAAAGGTAAATGACATCGTGATCTCTCGTCTATCAATCAACACTGACGTCCTCCAAAGAGTTCTTTCACCTTGGTCACGCCCTTTTCAAGACAACTCCGGCAACCTATCCGATCAACTTTGTCTCTGGAGATGCACTCGATCCCGACATGCTGCAAATCGTCCCCCCCTTCGAGGAGCTTCCCTCGACGAAGAAGCCAGATTTGTTCACGCTGACGTCGCTCAATCCGCTGGCTGGTCGTTGTGCGGTAATCTATGCATCCAACTTTTTCCACCTCTTCTCGGAGGAGAATCAACTCCACTTGGCGAAAGCGTTAGCAGGCCTGCTGTCTCCTGAGCCGGGCTCCACGATATGCGGTGAACACGCTGGAAACTGGCAGAAAGGACTCTTCCGTAAAGAGCAAGCAGGCAGGGAATTCGAGATGTTCCAGCATGGTCCTGAATCTTGGAATGCCATGTGGGAGAATATCCTCGGAAAGGGAAAAGTGAGGGTAGATGCGAAGATCGATCCGGTGGGGAGAGGTCCGTTCGCATACCTCCGGATGAAATGGTCAGTGGTGAGATTGTAGGACTGAAAGACAGTATACTATCAGCGTTCGCCGCGCTTCGAAGAATGTCAGTATACGAGTATATCAGTAGACGGTTTCATGTCGGGACTCATCGGCGACTATCCATAGTCAGTAACCACCCATTAATGGTATATGTACTTGTGATGGAATTGAGTACGAGTGATGGCAGTAACGCCGACCGCCGACGCGGGCACGCTGAGATCATCGCACCGGCTTGCTATCTAAATGCCTGATAGAAATAAAATGATACCGCGGACAGCCTAGGTGAGACCAACTGCTCGTACACCATGAGCGAGCCTATACTTCCCGGAGATAGACGTGGGGCTGGGGATCTCAAGGTAACGGCCATTGCAATGCCAGAACCGTCCCCACCCTCCGTCAACTACAGACTCTCTCCAGAGCAAACGATGTTCTTCAAAGCACAGACCGGAATCGACGACGACGAAGCGCTCAAGGAGCACATCCTGGGAGTGCAGGAGAGAGCATACAAGGTGACTGGGTCGATACTCGCGGAACACGATGAATGAACCCATTCAACAGGTGTTCCCTTACCCTTGCATAGGGGTGTTGACCTTCCTTGAGTGAGTCTGACTCGAAGATCGGGATCGACATTCGCGGAGAGTGATACGCTCGCTGATTCACCCACTTTAGGCATGGGATGGCGGTTCTGCCGGTGTACACCAGTGTCCTCAAGCTCGGTCGAGAGCGTCAGGACGGTATTCTGCTAGATATTGGAGCTTGTTGTGAGCTGCTCCTGAGCCCTACCCCTCGAGTCAAAGCATTGACGCACGACACGCACCAGTCGGTGTGGATGCAAGGAAAGCCGCAGCAGACGGTTATCCACTAATGAACATCGTCACCACCGACTTGCATCCAGGTGAATCGATCCTGACGTCATGAAGGTAACTTTGACTGACCCGAATATCAGCGTTTTTCGATCTGGGGCACGAACTGTTCAAGACGACACCTTCCTCCTACCCGTTAAGTTTTGTCGCTGGCGACATGTTCAAGCCGGCGATGCTGCAAATCGTTCCGCCGTTCGATGGTCCCCCGCAGACGAAAAGACCGGACCTATCCACGCTGACTTCGTTAAACCCACTTGCTGGCCATTGTGCGGCGATCTATGCGGGAAATATATTCCATATGTTCTCGGAAGAGAACCAGCTATGGCTTGCCAGAGCACTGGCAGGTCTGCTCTCTCCGCTCCCGGGTTCGGTGATATTCGGCATCCATGGCTCTAATTCGCAGAAAGGAGTCTTCCGTTCTGAGCACGCGGGAAAAGCGGTAGACGTGTTCTGCCACTCGCCAGAGTCCTGGGTTGCCATGTGGGACGGCGAAGTCTTTACCAAAGGGAAGGTGAAAGCGGATGCAACGGTGAAACGGGTCGAGAGGAAAGGGTTTGTGTTCTGGCAGCTGAAATGGTCGGTTGTAAGATTATAGATGGAACTAAATACATACACGGTAGGATGACGGAGAAAGGAGTGATTATACTGTTGAGATATGCGATCAAGCGTCAATTACTGCTCATATAGTCTAGGGAATCCCAAATCTTTGTCGGGCCCACCAGGTCTCTAGTTTCAAACGACTTTGAGCGTGGGGACGGGCCGGCACATAGACGGAACCAAATTTTTGCGTGACCAGTTTTGTGGTTGGCGACTTGCTGAGTCCATATCGTAGTGAAATTAAGGACCTCAGTTCTCTTCCGGAAGAGCTCGCCAGTGGGGATGGGTGATGACAAGCCCGTAGCAATTGTTAGCATTAGTGGGCCAGAACTGGCATAGGACGTCAACAAACCTGAAGTGCGATGTTCAGTCCCAGGCAACATTTCTGTCAGCCTGCAGGCCTTTTGTGATTAGCACTACCACTACCCTTTGCCTCTCTCTAGGCACTGTGACCTTAGGATGCGCGGAGGTTGCCGGAAATAGTCGGCATTCGCCGAGTTGGGCAGCAGAAAGCGGACCCGACTCGTGCTCCTGAGCGTCCGGCCTACATGTGCTCGTCTCCTCCCATAAACCCTCGAAATGCCCGCTGTGACCATCGATTCTGACCAGCCCTTCGCTACTCATTCACCCAAGTCGGCCACAGAGAAGCTAGACGACTCATGTGCTGCGACACGCAAGGGCATTCGGACGAACGGGAACGGGAATGCGAGGCTGAGGTGCGAAAAGGATGAAAGTGAAGGAGAGGCTGACACCGAGGAACGGGAATCGGATGGTGCAGAGGATCCCACCAATGAAGGGTCATCGAGCACAGGGGTGGCGCAAGACCATAATGACGATGGCGAGGAGGAAGAGGAAGAGGAGGAAGAGGAAGAAGACAGGGATGAGGATGATGACGAAGAAGAGGAAGAGCCCTCCCTTAAATACGAGAGAATAGGCGGCGCGGTCCATGATCTACTCAAGAAGGACTCTGCTTCTGCTCTTGCAGTTTCCAACAAATGTCTGGTATGTCCCCCTCTCGAAGTATCAGCTAGCATGCTATATTTATCTTGTGGTCCTATGATTCCAGGCTCTTGGAACTCATGGCGGCATCGTACATGTGTTCAATCTGGCTGGAGAACGTATCAAGTCTTTCAAGCCACATCAGGCTTCTGTGAACGACATTGAGATGGATAGCACGGCAGACTTCGTTGCGACGGCATCGATTGATGGTGATAAGCTTGTTGCAATTAACCGTAACTTACTGATTGGCCAGTTACTAGGGCAAGTTGTCGTGCATTCATTGTCTACCACTGAATCCTACGTCTTCGACATGAAACGACCAATCCGCACCGTAGCCCTGGAACCTCACTTCGCCAAGCGGACGTCTCGCGCGTTCGTATGCGGTGGCATGGCTGGTGTACTGGTTCTACGAGAGAAGGGCTGGCTTGGTCACAAGGAGACAATTCTTCACTCGGCAGAGGGTCCTATATGGCATGTACGGTGGAGAGAACACTTCATTGCATGGGCAAACGATTACGTGAGTTCCTTGGTCGTCTTGTTCTATCACCATCCCAATCACATTTATACATACCTCAGGGAGTCAAGATATACGACACACAGTCTCAATCTCGTATCACCTTTATTGACAGACCGTCCGATAGTCCTCGGGCCGACCTCTTCAAGTGCACCCTCCACTGGCAGGATGACACCACGTTACTCATCGCCTGGGCTGATCACATCAAGGTCGCGCGAATACGCTCGCGTCCTTCAGGTGGCCCCAAACTCTCACCCTGGGCTGTTGAGGTTACAGCTGCATTTCAGCTAGACTGCATGATCTCTGGTATCCTTCCGCATCCGATGTCCCCGCAACACTTGGCTCCAGAAAACGGCACCACACCTACTATTTCATTAACCTCATTCCTCATCCTTGCGTACGAACCTCCAGATACGTATGGCGATGAGATGACCAACGATCCCGCTCGTCAGGCTCGGAAGACCGCAGAGCGTCCCGAACTGCGCATTATATCACGTTCCGGCGAGGAGCTTGCTGCCGATGCTCTCAGCGTAACCAATTACCAAGCATGGGGGTGCAACGATTATCTCCTAGCAGAAGTCAGTCCAGTCAGTGCAAATAGTGGGCGGTGCTATATCGTCGTCAGCCCGAAGGATATCGTCCTTGTCCGACCAAGGGATCGCAAGGATCACATTGCCTGGCTTGTTGAACGTAAACGATACGAGGAGGCCCTGAATGAAGTAGAGAAACTCGGTGAAGATGAGCGCGATTCGGAAACGCCAGATTCGAGGATAGATCCTATCCAGATAGGGGCTCGTTATATCAACCATCTTGTGAGCGAAGGTCCGCCTATCTATCCTTACCTTAGTGGCAATCTAATTATCTCGATCTCAAAAAAGGCGAGTTCGATAAAGCGGCTCGGTTGTGTCCAAAGGTCTGTGGTCAGAACGTTCGAAAATGGGAGGAATGGATATTCGTGTTTGCACAAAAGTACCAGTTGCAGGTGAGCTACTCCCCACGAATTCGAGAATTGTCAACTTAGGGTTTCAGACGATCATTCCTTTTGTTCCGACAGCTGCCCCTCAACTTGGACACTTGGTCTATGAAATGATACTTGGACATTTTCTGAGCCACGATAAACCGGTCAGCATATATGGGCAGACGTTGCATTTCATGACGTTCATTTTGTCATCGCAGGCTTTGCTTCGAACAATCAGAGAATGGCCAAGCTCTATATACGACATCTCCGCGGTCATCGTCGCAACACAGTCGGAATTAGATAGGACTCCGTCTTCATCTTCCTCGGAGTCACAGAAGTCGGATGCCGTCCTGTTGATGGAGTGCCTTGCTGACTTGTGAGAATGTCTGCGCGTATGACTCTTGTTTCCTGTTAATTCTGATCATTCAGATATACTGTAAACCGGCAATATGGGAAAGCTCTGCCATTCTTTTTGCGGTTGCGGAGACCAAATGTCTTTGACCTCATCAGAGAGCATAATCTATTCACCGATGTCCAAGATCAAGCGCTCCTTCTTGTTGAATTTGACCAGGAATTGAACGATAAACGTAGGCAAGAGGGCCACGAAAGCGTCCTCAGTCAAAGCGAAGCCATCATGCTGCTTGTCGACCATACTCATTCGATACCAGTATGCCGTTTTACTCCTGCCGAAACCAACTTGATGCTTCATGCCAACAGGTGGAACGCGTTGTACAGCAATTACACCCTCGGCCAGTGTACTTGTTCCATTATCTCGATGCTTTGTTTAAGAAAGATCAGCAACTCGCATCTGACTTTGCGGATCTCCAAGTAACCCTTTTTGCCGAACATGCGACGTCGAGATTGATCGAATATCTGAGAGCGAGTAGCTATTATAATCTTGAAGGGGTGAGCACGTCGTCCATTACCGTCGTGTGAGACTGTCAACTCCGTGTAGGCATACAACATCTGCAGGAGTCGTGATTTGGTTCCAGAGATGGTCTTTCTCCTTGGACGGATGGGTAACAACAAGAAGGCATTGACGCTCATCATCGAGCGTATCGACGACGTTCAGCAGGTGAGTGTTTTAAAGCACCGACGTTGTGTCCCCTGACAGCTTCTTTTCCAGGCCATCGAGTTCGCCAAGGAACAAGGCGATGACGACCTTTGGGAGGATCTCCTCAAGTACGCGGAAACGCGACCAAGTATGTTGAATTTCCATCTGATGGCCTAGTTTTTCTAAGGAACACGCTTAATAGCGTTCATTCGTGGACTACTTGAAAACGTCGGGGCTGAGATCGATCCAATACGATTGATCCGTCGGATCAAGAATGGTCTCGAAATCCCGGGTCTCAAGGAAGCCCTCATCAAGATCCTTCATGACTTCCAGCTACAGATATCACTACTGGAAGGTTGCCAGGCGATCCTAAACTCCGATTCCACAGTCCTCGCGGGCATGCGGCAAAAGGGCCAGAACGCCGGTTTCTTCCTCGGCGGTGCGTCGTTCCGCGCTGTGCTCGATTTATGAACGCGCTGACCGCTGCTCTAGTTAAAGTGCCTTGTCTGCTGTGTGCCGAACCGCTGTTGCGTTCACCGCAGAGTCTTTTACTGCTGTTTCTTTGCCGACACGTCGTGCACGCCAACTGCATCGAGGGTCTGGACGACCTGCCTCGATATATTGAAAGCATTCCCGATGCTACCACGCGCAGCAGTCGCCCTGTGCACGAAGTCAGCGCCAAGATCGCCTTGTGAGTACATTCTTACTTATTGAGGTGGCCGAGCTGAATAGTCTCGTCTCTTTTTTTTTTCGCGTTACAGCGCATCGGTCGTGCGGGCCAAGGTGCGTCAGGGGTGTCCAGTGTGTCATCGGAGGGGGGGAGGGGCGTTGGTGTGAGCGGTGGCTGGACTGCTAGTGCCCTGGATTCTATTTTGTGGGACGCATTGCATGCTGCATATTATACTACTATACCTTGTTGGTCTTTTTTGTAATTACGCATGTCATCTCGTTTGTGCATCTTTTTTGGCGAGACAAACTCGAGGACTGCCCCAAGATTGATTGTAAACACAAATGTTATGAGGTTATGTGCCACATATAGAAGGCAGCAGTACTATCCATATCAGGAAATTTTTGTACAGGTCTCCCCAGGATAAATCAAAAGTTTACTCATGGGTACACTTTCCTGCCTTAGTCAAGTGCACCCTTCGGGGTTGCACACGATAAAATTGGAACGATACAGAGAAGATTAGCATGGCCCCTGCACAAGGATGACACGCTTTTCCGGAGTGGTAGACCTACGGGTCTCAATATTTATTGCTCTTTTTTTCTTTGAATTCCTTGTACACTTGTCGTCAGCACGAATTGGCCGTTTTTACTTCTTCTAGGGAACTTCTGAGCGATCGTGTTCCTCCTCGGACGGTGCCTCTGAAGGGCATGGCTTTTGACGTTGCAATGTCTCCTCGTCACCTTCACGACGTCTGGGCCTCGCCGAACGAGAAGGGGCATCTGACGAGCAAGGCCCCGATCTCATGGCCAACCTAGACCACGCACACACGTTGCGTGTTCATCACTACTACGCTGCTCGCCGCACGAATACCGCGCAACGTCTTAGACGGTTCTCCCACCTCCTACAACCCCGCATGCGGCGTTGCCCGGCCCCTCGTTCCGTCTGACGCAACCTGCGATGCGACTCTTTTTTTTTTTTTTTTTTTTTTTTTCCCCCGAGTGAGGTGCTCCTGACGAGCGACGCGATCGCATCATCGCATCTTGCCAGTCATGGCATGGCTGCCCCGACCCTCTGAGCTGCCTACCGCGGGTGTCTCTGACACCACGACACGACACGATACATCGAGTGTACACTTTGGGTTTCCACACACACCCCAATTGCCTCTGGGTGCTGTTTCCAGGTCGTGGTCGACGCTGTGCCACGCCGATACAAGCATGGGAGAGCTTCCTAACCGTTTGCCCTCCTCCCCCTCCTCATTTCGGAGAACGCACTGCGTCGAATCGTAGGCTGCAACGCATACATGTCGTCGCTCAGAAAAAAACATAGCATAGTATCGTTTCAAAAAAAAAAAAAGGCGTTCCGGACCCTTGGTACGTGCGATCCTGGAAAAAAAAAAAAAAAAAAGATCTACGCGCGTCGTACCCTGTTCGCTCTCGTCCCGCCTTCTGCGTTCGATCCGACGACGACCGTCCCCTCCACGTCCACCCTCTCAGTTTCCACACTTTCCCCCGCCACCGCCACCGCCCCCGCCCCCCCCTCGTCTTCTTCTCCTTCTTCCTCGGGCTGCAACGACTCGCGAGGAATAATAACGTTCAAAACGACCGCCGTCAATCCAGCCACCAAGACTATAAGTCGACAACGTGATCATCAGCCTCGTCGCTACACACACAGACACACACACAGACACAAGAGGGACTCACACGGCGTACTCAACACGATCGTGAGCGCGTCAAAGAGCCCCTGCAGACTCGAACTCGGGTCGTGCACGCCGTCAAACAAGTACGTGAACACGTCCGGGACGAGCAGATCCCCGATGCCGAGGGACAGGGCAGCGGCGAGGACGAACCGGTCGCGGCGGGTGTACTCGACGTAGGAGAGGACGCGCAGCCCGGAGACGACCACGCTCGCAAAGAGAAAGGTGGTCACCCCGCCGAGGACCGGGTTGGGGACTGTGAAGAGCGCGCGTGTGTGTGTGGATGACACGTTCGTACGACAGGGCGGCGGCGGAGGACGTACTGGCGAGGAAGAACCCAGAGACTTTGCCGAGGACGCCAAAGAGGATGAGGAAGGCACAGCACCAACGACCGGCGGTACGATTCGCGCAACGCGTGAGTGCGATGACGCCGTTGTTCTGAGGATGTAGGCGACTGAGCGTCCCTCTCGTCTATACTCGTCATGAGGACTTGCCTGTGCGAAAATAGACAACGGCGTCACAGTGAACAGTGCGGACATGAATCCTCCAAAGCCGTCGCTCTAGACCGAGATGAGCGACGTTGGTCACCCAACAGAAATGTAACCTATACGCACCAAGACACCGCCTTGAATGCGCGAGTCAAAGTCATCGCCGGTAACCTGCAGACGAGATACTTCTGCAGAAGCTGTAATGTCACCTATGGCTTCCATCGTGGTAGACACTAAGGAGAGACTGAGACACGAGGGTGGGATGGAAAGCAATAAGCCATATGCCTACCGTATACTGCCAGCATCGGGAGGATAGCTGGGGGATAGACACCAATCTTAAACCTGTGCACCCTGATGGATGTGAGTCCATGCAAGCCCACAGTCGGAATTCAGCCTACCACAAAAACGTGATGACAGGCGCAGAGGTGATGGTACTGCCTTCGATGTATCCTGCAGCACCTGCGACGATGCATCCCACTGCGAGTCCCACGATGATACTCGCGTTCTTCAGGAACGGAGAACCGAACAGCTCGGTAATGACGATGGTGACAAACGAGAGGAAGCCGAGACCGATGAACTCTGGTGAGCCCCACCTAGACCACGCTGTCAACACGCTAACCCAAGCGACTCGACGTGTCTTACGGGAGCGCGTGCTTTGACGTGGTGGTCGGGCACAGCGCGAGCGGGCCCGTGCTCGGACGTGCTTGACAACCGTTTGATCCCCCTCCCCAGTTGGGTATGCCCGACGAACCGACGAGAGATGCGCCAATCATGACGATGACAGTTCCTGGGGGATGCGTGTCGACAAAGACCAAGGTCGCTTTCCCCGTCCGTCCAGGGGGGGGGGGGGGTACTCACCGGTGACCATCGGCGGAAATATGCGCTGAAGCGTGCGTGGGGGGACGAACGAGAGTCCCATTTCGAGGAACGAGCATATCAACGACGTGCCTAGACGAAGGCATGCAAAGCGTTACTTGGGCCTCGAAGAAGCAGAACTGAGAAGCGCTGTGGTCCGCTCACCGAGAACCTTTCCGTATGCGTCTGGACATGCGCCACGCGTCAGACTACCGTCTGCAGCGGTAACAGAAGGACAGGTCCCGTCAGCATACATGGCGTTGAAAATCTATTTGGAAACCTGTCGTCAGGACGAGTTTCAAACCTCGGATAGGAGAGAGGACACCTACGGCGTTGGCGGTGCTGAGGGTCGCGAAGCTGGTTCCGACCACGGACAAGAGTCCGGTACCGAGGTAATACCCCTTCCAAAGCGAGATGCGCGACATCTGAACGAGACTGAGAATACCTATAGGAGCACCGCAGTCGTTTAGTTTTAACCGCAGGCGCGTCGAGACCGCTGCGCGAGGGGACCTGCTCACCACAACCTATGAGCGACGCGGATATCAGGTACGCAGACGTGTGCGCGTCGAGTGCCAGCGTGCTCGCAAAGATGATGGGAGGCGTGATCAAACCGGCCAGCATCGCCAGCGCATGCTGAAGGCCGCACGCCATCG
>JBBPUK010000324.1:0-24907 GCA_038094635.1 Tylopilus cervinicoccineus
ATATTAATATATAATAATATAATTATTCCTTAGGGCTAAATCAGAATATTTTTATTATTAAAATTTAAATCAATATTTTTATATTACATATGAAAAACTTTAGAAATTTTAACACTTTTTCTGTTTATTAGTTCTTATAGAACTTCTAGTAAATATTATTTAAGAATACCTTATTCTTTAGGTGATGCAATAATTGGTGTTTTATTAGGAGATGCTTCAATTATAAAACCTTATCTGTTACCTCATTTCTTTTATAAACTTGGTATATAGAATTTATAATTTTTTTAAGGAGGAATTAAAAAAAAAAAAATTATAATTACTTAGAATTATTATTAACTTAATTAATATTTATTTAAAAGAGTTAGATAAAATATTTCTTCCTTTATAAGTAATTAGAGTAATTAGAGTACAAAAAAGAGCATAGTATAATTGGTAATATAATGATCTCCAAAATCGTTGTTAGGTGTTCGAGCCGCCTTGTTCTTGAAAAGGGTCCTTAGCTTAATAGGTAGAGTTTCTAATTGTCACTTAGTAGGATACCAGTTCAAATCTGGTAGGACTCGTTATAATATATAGTTGTATTAACTATGTTACTCTAAAAGAGTAATATTATTTAAATTATAATATACGTTAGACACTATCTTTAAATTCTATAATTATTTACTATGTTAGCTGCTGCAAAATTCATCGGAGCTGGATTAGCTTGCTCAGGTTTAATTGGTGCCGGATTAGGTATCGGACAAATCTTTGCTTCATTAATCGCTTCTACTGCTAGAAATCCTCAATTAAGAGGACAATTATTCGGTTACGCAATTTTAGGATTCGCTTTAGCTGAAGCTACAGGATTATTCTCATTAATGATTGCTTTCTTATTATTATACTCATAATTATTAATTATAATTAATAATAAATTATAATTTATATCAGTTTATAAAATTTTAACCCCTTCTTCTAAATAAATCAATAACTAAAAGGAAAACAAAAACAATAAAAGAGACTAAAAATTAAAAAACAACTTTTTATAAAACATTTAAAGATAAATATAAATATATGAATATATTTTTAATTAAAAACAAAAACAAACAAACAAACAAAAATAAATAAAATTTAGGGCTTAATTAGAACATTTTAGTATTAAAACTAAAAAAGAAGAAAATGTAATAAATATGAATTGGCTATTTTCTACCAATGCTAAAGAAATTGGAACACTTTACTTAATCTTTTCAATATTTGCTGGTATGATAGGTACTGCATTTTCTGTACTTATTAGAATGGAATTAATGTCTCCAGGAGTACAATTCTTATCAGGAGACCATCAATTATTTAATGTAATTATTAGTGCTCATGCTTTCATAATGATTTTCTTTATGGTTATGCCTGGCCTAGTAGGTGGATTTGGTAATTACTTATTACCTGTGCAATGTGGGGCCCCAGATATGGCTTTCCCGAGATTAAATAATATTAGTTTCTGGTTATTACCTCCATCATTAATATTATTATTATTGAGTTCATTAGTGGAACAAGGAGCAGGTACAGGATGGACAGTTTATCCTCCGTTATCTTCTATTCAATCACATTCAGGAGGTAGTGTAGATTTAGCTATTTTTAGTTTACACTTAGCTGGGATATCTTCATTATTAGGTGCAATAAACTTTATCACAACAGTCTTAAATATGAGAACTAATGGTATGAGCTTACATAAATTACCTTTATTTGTATGGGCTATTTTTGTAACTGCAATATTATTATTATTATCATTACCTGTATTAGCTGGAGCTATAACTATGTTATTAACGGATAGAAATTTTAACACTAGTTTTTATGATCCAGCTGGAGGTGGTGATCCTGTATTATATCAACATTTATTCTGGTTCTTTGGTCATCCTGAAGTTTATATTTTAATAATACCAGGTTTTGGTATAGTTAGTCATATTGTTTCAACTTTCTCAGGGAAACCAATCTTCGGGTATTTAGGAATGGTATATGCTATGTTTTCTATAGGTATTTTAGGTTTCTTAGTGTGGTCTCACCATATGTTCAGTGTAGGATTAGATGTCGATACTAGAGCTTACTTTACTGCTGCTACAATGGTTATTGCTGTTCCTACTGGAATTAAAATTTTCTCATGGTTAGCTACTTTATACGGTGGGAGCTTAAGATTTACTACACCTTTGATATTTACTATAGGATTCTTAGCTTTATTTACAATTGGAGGATTAACAGGAGTAGTCTTATCAAATGCTAGTTTAGATATTGCATTACATGATACTTATTATGTAGTTGCTCACTTTCATTATGTTTTATCAATGGGAGCTGTTTTTGCTTTATTTGCAGGATTCTATTATTGGGCTCCTAAAATTATAGGTAAAACATATAATGAATTCTTAGGTAAAATTCACTTCTGGACTCTATTCGTAGGGGTAAATTTAACTTTTTTCCCACAACATTTCTTAGGATTAGCAGGTATGCCTAGAAGAATACCTGATTATCCAGATGCTTTTGCCGGATGGAACGCTATATCTAGTTTTGGTTCGTTAATTTCTGTAGTAGCTACTGTATTATTTGGCTATATTATATATGATATTTTCGTTAATGGTAGAGAAGTTAATAATAACCCTTGGGCTATACCTGCTTACTTTACATCAATCTCGCAATACGATACTGAAGCTGAATCATCTAATACGTTAGAATGGTCATTAGCTAGTCCAATCCCATTTCATGCATTTAATATGTTACCTGTACAGTCTTAAGATTTTTAATGGGATTAGTTTGTATACACTTAAGTTTAATTAATTAAATAAAATGTAACATTTTTATTATTTATTATACGAAATAACTTAATTCCCCCCCTCCCTTAATAAATTTACCACAATATTACTATTTGAATCAAAATATCTTGATGAGAGGTATATACAGTTTTTCTACTTTTTTCAATTTAAAACTAAGTAACCTGAAGTATATCCCTAATAACTACTATTAGCTTAAAGTTAAGAAATTGCTTTTTTTTTGTTTGTTTTTTTTAACTTTGAAAGTAAAGTAATTTTCAACAGATTCGAATAATTTCTATAAAAGCATAAGTATCTTAAATTTCTAATTTTTATCTTATAGATTAAGTACATATTAAATTAAGCACACCAAAAAAAATAAAAAAAATTAATGTTATTAAATAATTTATTTATAAATTCTCCATTAGAACAATTCGAAGTAGTTAGCTTAGCTAGTTGGAATTCTCCTTTATTATTAAATACATCTGTTACTATTACAAATTTAGCTTTATTTACATTATTAGTATTATTTTTAATAATATTAATACATCAAAACAGTGGTAAAGATAAAACTAATTTAAACTTTAACAAAAAATTGAGATTAATACCTAATAAAGAAAGTATATTATTAGAAAGTTTATTTGCAAGTATTAATACTATAGTAAAAGATCAAATAGGTAGAGAAGCTTATTTACCTTTTATTTATTCTTTATTTTTATTTATATTATGTTCTAATTTAGTAGGTAATATCCCATATACCTTTACTATAACAACCTCAATAATAGTTTCAATAGGACTATCTTTTACTATATTAATTGGTGTTACTATTTTAGGTTTATATATCCATAAAATTCATTTCTTTTCATTCTTTATTCCTTCTGGTACACCTTTAGCTTTAGTTCCTTTATTAGTATTAATTGAATTAATTAGTTATTTAGCTAGAGCTTTTTCATTAGGTATAAGATTATTTGCAAATATGGTAGCTGGACATACGTTATTGAAAATCTTATCTACATTCTTATTTAAAATGTTCTCAGGTGGTTTAATAATATTTTTTTTAACTTTATTGCCATTTAGTTTATTTTTAGCTATTACAGGGTTAGAATTAGCTGTATCCTTTATACAAGCTTATGTGTTTGTTCTGTTAGTATGTTCTTATATTAAAGATGCTATCGAATTACATTAATTAAAATTTACCCCTCTCCCCACCTCTAATAATACATCCTACTCACTTTATTATTTATATTAAAGCCCTAAATTTGTTAAAAGAGAGTTTAGAAGTCTAAAACTGGAATTTAAATTAATTGTTTATTTATTAGCAATTTTACCAATAATACAAAAAATAAATTCAGGAAGGTTCAAGATAAAAATTAATTTCAAATTTGATAATTAATTAAATAAATAAAGTTTTAGTGTAAAATACAAAGTAATTTGATGGAATTCTCAGAGAAAATATTAAATTAGAATAAAGTTATATCAATGTAAATGTCACCTCACACTTAAGTTTGTTAATTTTGTGCATAATCTAATTTTGAAATTTTAGAAAACCCTTTATTTAATCTGAGTCAAAGCTTAATTTAAGAATAATTAATGGTTTATACAATAGATCGATCAGAAAATTCTAATAACAAAAACTGTCTTATAGAAATAAATTCTAACTCCCTACTATTGGTTTTAATGTTTAACTTACAACTGAGATAGTTTAATGGTAGAACATGCCCTTCATGATGGTAAAACAAAGGTTCAATCCCTTTTCTCAGTATTAGGAGAATAAGTAATTTGATTAAAAAACAAAAAACAAACAAATTTTTATAAAAGAGTGGTATAATCAATTACTAGCGAGTATAGTTAAGTTGGTATAACCTCTACCTTCCAAGTAGATGTGATCAGTTCAAGTCTGATTACTCGTATACTATATACATCATCCTTATTAAGGTTGGTTCACTATAATCAGTATTTAGGATCTCTTAAAATTTGATAAAAAGGTTTGATTAGTTTAATTGGTAAAATATCCTCTTGTGGCGAGGATGTACAGAGTTCGAATCTCTGATCTTACCCCTTTAGAAACCTTCACTTAAAATTAAGAAAAATTATCTTTTAATTAAGATAATCTAAGGGTTATAGAACTAGAAAAAATTTATTATCTTTAATAAAATAGTTATCTTTATATTATATTATCTTTCATTATTAGGGGAAAGGTATTAATTAATTTTATCTCATCGGAGGAGTTATATTTATAAACCAAAGATCTTAATAGAGATATCTAAAGTATAAGGCCTATTTTCTAAATAAATTTTAGATTCAGATAAATCTTTAAACCGTTTCATTGTTTCGATTTTAATAGGTTTTCTATTATATTCTAATAATGATTTTATTTTATCTTCATCTATCGTGTTTCTATAGGCTTTTTGTAAACCTCTAATTTTGGTTTTATTAGCAAAATCTATTTTATTTTTAAAATTTTTATATATTTATATTTCGTATCATCTTATTATTTTTGTTTGGGGGTTAAGTTCTAACTGATATCCCCTTTTTAAAAAATTATCTGCTTTTTAATATTTAAAATATTAAAAGAGTTAAGTAAGGGTTAAAATTTAGAAATGGTAGAAGATGAACAGGATAAATCACTCCCTTTGGGTGGGAGAAGTAGCGTGTTCGAGTCGCGCCTATCATAAAAATTTTTTATTGTAATTAATTTATATCGTTTAAATGTTACAAGGTGTTATGGCAGAGTGGTTATTGCGGGGTACTGTTAATACCTTATCCAGAGGTTCAATTCCTCTTAATACCTAAATATTATTATAATAATTAAAATTAAAATTAATTTAACTATTGAATTTTTCTCTAAAAGAAGTGAATATAATAATTGCACATTAAATTCAAAACAATTGGTTTTATTAAGTTTGCAAACATGTTGAAATTTTGGTAAACAATCTCCTCTTAAGCAGGAGTGGAAGTAATTCCTTAAGAGTTCGAGTCTCTTTGTTTGTAGAAAATTGTTTCAATGATAGTGTTCATATATATACATATATATAATGCGATATAGTGTAAAGGTTTGCACGACAGTCTCATGAACTGTAAGTTTTGGTTCAAACCCATAATTCGCACAGTAATGAAAAGGAGTTTGGGTCTTTTAGTATAAGGGTAGTACACTATCCCTTCACGATATTAGAACCAGTTCGAATCTGGTAAAGACTAAAAAAAGAGTAAAACGAATAAGAATACTATATTAGAAAGGCTTGATTAGGGGAATAGTCATCATTTGGTAAGATATGGCAATTGCTAATTGTTCTGAGGCAACTCTTGGGTGTTCGACTCACCTCTATTCCGAGAACATAAATCATATAAAGCTATTAACTCAGAACTAGAAGTTAAAGCTCTATTAACATTCCAACTAATTCCAAAAGATACCTAAAGTTTTTTGATTACTAGAAACAATATAATATGTAGGCTTAAGCTATATTTTAACTAATCGGAAAAAGACCGGAATGTTAAAGTTCCAAGCAACCTTTCAAGATGCCAATAAGAAACGGAAAATGGAATTTACCTTAAAAAAAGGAGGAGGGTAAGAGATTAAATAATTAACACGTGTTATCTATTTTAGAAAGTTTAAAATAAATTGTTAAAATTAGTTTAAACTTTATTAGACAAGTTCAAATTTAACATAAAACTAGCTTATAATACTTAATGTCTTATTCAATTTTATATATATATATTATAAGAATAAACACGATCTTTGCTAATTGTAATTAAATTTCAATTTGAGTGAGTATTAGATATTATACTTTAATATATTGAATATATTATTTATTCGCTAATTTTGTAATATAAACTCTTATTACTTGCTGTAAAGTAAAATAAGGTAAAACAGATTTAGACATTATAAAAATTAAATAAATAATAGCTAAAAATGCAAAAGATAATTGATTAAAAAAATAAAATGGGATAAGTTGTGGCATTATTACTTTCGATATATCTGGCTCTTTACTGAACTATCCCTACTTAGAATAAAAAGTAAAAGATAAAATATTTATACATATAATGTATTAAATAATTACCATTAAATGGGATAATTAGGGTTTATTTAATTATATAATTAATTAAATAGTCTTAATAAATTACTTACATTTTTTAAATCTAATGACCTATATTTAAGATAGTCTAGTTAGAAAAGGTCTTTTATTTCTCTTACAGTCACAAATAATTCTAATAATCTTTTGATAATTTAATATATAAATGTAGAGATAAAATATCTCTACCCTTTTAGCTTTATAACAAAAATATATGAAAATTAAATTATTTAATTTTCATATTTCCTAAACATATAAAAGTAGCTAATTTAATTTTATATATTTGATATTTTCATAATAGCAGTGTAAATTTAGTTAGGGTTAAGTGTACAGATGGTTCTGTAGTAAACCTGCAAAGTTTAAGCGATTAGGGTTCAATTCCTTCTTATCCCTAAATTTGATTAAGTTAAATTCTCTTAGTTCAATGGTTAGAACATCATTCTTCTAAAGTGTAAATTTTGGTTCGAATCCAAAAGAGAATAGAAACAAATATATATAAATTATAAATTTATATATTGTCACAGTGTAAAACATTAATGTAAGTATATAAATACAGTTTTTATGCTAGTAGTCATTAATACTTAAATTAAAAATTAACCTAATTTAGAAATTGACTTAACCTAATCATGATTTTAAATCATATTGTTTGTAGTATATAATGTATATACTATATTCCAATTATTCTTATTATTAATAAAACAAAACCCCAAAATTAAGAGTAGATTCTAATAATATTTTATATTTTATGATAAATAATTATTTATTAACTATTGTCAATATATTAATTAATTTAATTGATGTATTAACTGTAGTCTTACCTATGTTATTATCAGTAGCTTTTATGACAATTATAGAAAGAAAACAATTAGCAGCACATCAAAGAAGAGTAGGTCCTACTGTAGTAGGTTATTATGGTATAATGCAACCTTTTGCAGATGCTTTAAAACTAATCTTGAAAGAAACTGTTATACCTAGCCAATCTAATAAAGTTTTATTTTATATAGCTCCTGTTTCTACTTTAATATTTAGTTTACTAGGTTGGGGTATAATCCCCTTTGGGCAAGGTTTAACATTATTTGATTTTTCATTAGGAATCTTATATACTTTAGCCTTATCTTCTTTAGGAGTATATGGAATCTTATTTGCAGGATGGTCAGCTAATTCAAAATATGCCTTTTTAGGATCTTTAAGATCAACTGCAGCTATGATCTCTTATGAATTAATTTTAAGTTCTGCTATTTTAATTATTATTCTAATAACAGGATCATTTAATTATACAACTATTATTGAAGTACAACAATCAATATGGCTAATAATACCACTTTTACCTGTATTTATTTTCTATTTTATCTCCATTTTAGCTGAGACAAGTAGAACACCATTTGACTTACAAGAAGCAGAATCTGAATTAGTTGCAGGGTTTTTCACTGAACATTCTTCAGTACCTTTTGTATTTTTCTTTTTAGCTGAGTATTCATCTATTGTTTTATTTAGTTGTATTACAGCTATTTTATTCTTAGGTGGGTATAATTTACCTGAAATAATAGTTAATGAGTCAATTGTAAATTTACAATCTATTATTTTAGGATTAAAAACTTGTATCTTCTGTTTCTTATTTGTTTTATTCAGAGCTACTTTACCTAGATTAAGATATGATCAATTAATTTATTTATGTTGGATCAACTTATTACCTGTAGCTGTAGGTTTTATTATATTAGTACCAAGTGTCTTAATTGCATTTGATATAGCACCTTACTAAATTATAAATTCAATCCTTAAATTTGCTTAGATTTAAGCAAATTTCTCTAATTAATAAGTTTAAAAAAGGTCTAATTTTTAACTTATTGATAATCCCTCCATTGTTTACCTTTTCAGGTAAATCAAATTAACTACTTAAAAGTAGTTAATTAATTATCTGAATGTTTTATATAAACCCCAAACAGATAATTAATTAAGTTGAGATTATATTTAAAGCCTATAATTTAAGGGTAGAATGTTATCTTGATGAGATAATCATAGAAGTTCAAATCTTCTTAGGCTTATATTTACAATTTATTATTAATAGAACAAATTTAAATAATAATAAAATTTATTGTCACAGTGAATATTAAATTAAAATACCGAATTTATATTCTGATATAATTCTAAAAATTCAATTAAGAAAATCTTATATTTTAGTCAGTTATTTCTAAAAACTGCTAATTTAATTATTAATTAAATATTAGTTAATTTTTAAATAAAAATTTTATTAATAATACTTAAACCAAAAAAATTATAATGAGATTACTTAAAAGTCATTCTTTACTTAGATTAGTGAATTCTTATGTAGTAGATTCACCACAACCTTCTAATATTTCATATTTATGGAATTTTGGTTCATTATTAGCTACTTGTTTAGTAATTCAAATCTTAACTGGATGTTTCTTAGCTATGCATTACCAACCACATGTAGATTTTGCTTTTAATAGTGTAGAGCATATTATGAGAGATGTGAATAATGGTTGGTTAATAAGATATTTACATGCTAATGTAGCTTCTTTCTTCTTTATCTTTGTTTATGGTCATATTGGTAGAAATATTTATTACGGATCTTATAAATCACCTAGAATATTAGTTTGGTCAATTGGAGTAATTATTTTAATTTTAATGATGGCTATAGCTTTCTTAGGTTATGTTCTACCTTATGGTCAAATGAGTTTATGGGGTGCTACTGTTATTACAAATTTATTAAGTGCTATTCCAGTATTTGGTCAAGATTTAGTCGAATTAATTTGGGGAGGATTTTCTGTCTCTAATGCTACTTTAAATAGATTCTTTTCACTGCACTATATCTTACCGTTTTTATTAGCAGCTTTAGCTTTAGCTCACTTAATAGCTTTACACACACATGGTTCAAATAACCCTAATGGTATTTCATCTAATGGTGATAGATATGCAATTCATCCTTATTATATGTTTAAAGATCTTATAACAATATTCCTATTTTTCTTAGCTTTATCCGTTATTGTTTTCTATTATCCCAATTTATTAGGACATAGTGATAATTACATAGAAGCTAATCCTATGAGTACTCCTGCTAGTATTGTGCCAGAATGGTATTTATTACCTTTTTATGCTATATTAAGATCTATCCCTAATAAATTATTAGGAGTATTAGCTATGTTTGGATCCTTATTAATCTTATTAATATTACCTATTGTCGATGTCTCAAGACAAAGAGGTAGTCAATTTAGACCTGCAATGAAAATAGCTTTCTGGTTCTTTGTAATGGATTTCTTCATCTTAATGTGGATCGGATCTCAACACCCTAATGAACCTTTTGTCTTTATAGGTCAAGTATCGACATTTTTCTATTTTGCTTGGTTCTTCTTAATTGTACCTGTAATAGGTTTAGTTGAAAATACTTTAATAGATTTAGCTACAGATTCTTAATTTATTTACTTAGTTAAACTTAATTTATCTTTATTTTTTGATACTCCCTCCTTAAATAATAAATTATAATAATAAAATTAGAAATATTAAAAGTAATATATAATATAATAATTTATATTATTCTTAAGCAACCTACTAAAAACATAAACATGATGTGTTTTATTATCTAATAATAACGTATAAATTACTTACTTTATTTCAGTGTGTTATAAATATTTCGATTAATTATTAATAACTATGGTTATAGCTTAATACTAACCCATATAAAAATAAATTTATTGTTAATCTAAATTTATTTAATTTTTAGAATATATTAAATAATATAATATATATTATACGTAGAGTGTATTTATTTTTAAATTTGTAATTTTGGTATTTTTATTTAATTATGATAAAATCACATAATTTCCAATTTTTCCCTTATCATTTAGTAGAAATTTCTCCATGGCCAATTGTTTTAAGTTTTGCTTTATTAAATTTAACTATAGGAGCTGTAATGTATATGCAAGGTTACTACTCTGGAGATCTTATTTTAGAATTAGGGTTCATAATAACTTTAGGTGGTATGGTTTTCTGGTTCAGAGATGTAGGAAATGAAGCTACTTTAGCAGGGCATCATACAAAACAAGTAAAAAAGGGCTTAGAAATTGGATTTATACTTTTTGTTATTAGTGAAGTTTTTGCTTTTTTAAGTATTTTCTGGGCTTTTTTCCACTCTAGTTTATCACCTGCCATCGAGATAGGAGGAATATGGCCACCTCAAGGAATAACACCCTTAAATCCTTTTGCTATCCCATTATTAAATACAATTTTATTAGTGTCTTCAGGAGCTTTTGTAACTTTCGGTCACCATGCCTTAATAAATGGTAACAGGAAAAATACTTTAATAGGGTTAGAATTAACTGTTTTATTTGCTGTTCTTTTCACTTTCTTACAATATTTAGAATATGCTAATGCATCTTTTTCGATCTCAGATTCAGTATTTGGAAGTGCTTTCTACTGTTCTACTGGATTACATGGTATTCATGTAATAGTTGGGACTATATTTATTATAGTACAATTAGTAAGAACTATCAATTATCATTTAACAAATACTCATCACCAAGGATGTGAATCGGCAATATTATATTGGCATTTTGTGGATATAGTTTGGTTATTTTTATTTATTGCTGTTTATTACTGGGGAGGTTTATAAATAATAAATAATAAATAACTTAAATATCTTTATTATTTATTAATACCCAAAAACACAAAATTTTATAAGCTCCAATAAAACATAAACAAAAAAAATTACCTATATTAACAAGTTATAAGCGAAACTTGTCTTTTTTGTTTTTTAAAAAGTAAATATTTGAATTTTATTTACTTTTTCAATTATTTAATCAGTAATCAGAGTATAAACTGTCAAATTAGTTAATTAAATAATTTGATTTATTAAATGTCCTTAAGGGAATAAAGCTTTAAATATTGTTTATGAATCTATCAATATTATTATTTTTAATAGGAATTTTAGGTTTTATTTTAAATAGAAAAAATATAATCTTAATGATTATAGCTATAGAGATTATGCTTCTTGCTGTTACTTTATTAGTGTTAATTAGCTCGTTTGGATTTGACGATAACATAGGACAAACTTTTAGTATTTACATTATTTCAATAGCTGGAGCCGAATCAGTGATAGGTTTAAGTATATTAGTAGCTTTTTATAGATTAAGAGGAAACATTTCTATTAGATCTTAAAATTTTTATGTATTTATCAATATTAATTTTACCTTTATTAGGATCTTTTGTATCTGGATTTATAGGAAGAAAAATAGGAATAACTGGAGCTCATATTGTAACTTGTTCTTGTTTATCAATTTCTTCTTTATTAGCCACAATAGCGTTCTATGAAGTAGGTATATGTGGTTCTCCAGTTTCAGTTTTTTTATTTAATTGGATAGATTCCGAAATTCTGTCCATTTCATGGGAATTCTACTTTGATCAATTAACTGTATCTATGTTTATACCTGTATTATATATATCAACATTAATACATATATATACAACTTCTTATTTAGCAGAAGATCCTCACAATCAAAGATTTTTCTCATATTTATCTTTATTCACTTTTTTCATGTTATTGTTAGTTTCAGGTGCTAATTATTTTTTAATGTTTATAGGTTGGGAAGGTATTGGAATAGTTTCTTATTTACTAATTAATTTTTATTTTACAAGAATTCAAGCCAATAAAGCTGCTATATTAGCTTTAACAATGAATAGAGTTGGAGATATGGGTTTAAGTATTGGATTTTTTGCCTTATTTGCTTTATTTGGATCTGTTGATTATTCCACAATCTTTAGTTTAGCGCCTTTTATGAATGAAACAGCTATAACAATAATTAGTTTATTGTTATTAATGGGAGCTATGGCTAAATCTGCTCAAATTCCTTTACATTCTTGGTTACCTGGTTCTATGGAAGCTCCTACACCAGTTAGTGCTTTATTACATGCTGCAACACTAGTAACAGCTGGTCTATATTTATTGATAAGATCATCTGCTATTTTAGAATTCAGTCCTACTGCTTTATTAATTATAACTTTAATTGGTGCAAGTACAGCTTTTTTTGCTGCTACTTGTGGATTAGTGCAAAACGATTTAAAAAGAATAATTGCTTTCAGTACAATATCACAATTGGGTTATATGGTTTTGGCTGTAGGTTTAAGTCAATACAGTGTAGCTTTAATGCATGTAGTTAACCATGCTTTCTTTAAAGCATTATTATTTTTAGGTGCAGGTGCTGTTATACATAGTTTCGCTGATGAACAAGATATTAGAAAAATGGGAGGTTTAATAAAATTCTTACCTTTTTCTTATACAACAATGTTAGTAGGATCTTTATCTTTATTAGCTACTCCATGGTTAACAGGTTTCTATAGTAAAGATTTAATAATAGAATTAGCTTATGGACAATATAGTTTTTCAGGAATTTATGCTTACTTATTAGGAAGTTTAACAGCAGGATTAACAGCGTTTTACTCATTCAGATTAATAAGTTTAGTCTTTTTAACTGTACCAAATGGGATTAAAAAGGATTACTTAAATTCTCATGAATCTAATTTTGCTATAGTTATTCCATTATTTATATTAGCTTTATTTAGTATATTTTGGGGATTCCTTTTCTCTGATTTATTTGTGGGAATAGGTTCAGATTTCTTTGCTAATTCTATTTTCACGAATCCTAATAATATTTATATTGTTGAAGCTGAATTTAGTTTACCTTTAGTAGTAAAATTATTACCTACTTTTTTATCAATATTGGGTGCTACAAGCGCTATACTTATATATCATGTGTATCCAGATTTTATTATTAATATTACGGATTCTGACATAGGGAAAAAAATTTTTACTTTCCTTAATGGAAAATATTTCTTTGATGTAATCTATAATTATTACATAATTTCAGCTGGATTATTATCTGGTAATATCATATCTAAATTATTAGATAGAGGAGTCATCGAATTAGTAGGACCTTATGGTTTAGCTTCTGTGTTAGAAAATACTGCTAATAATATTACTAAACTAGATACTGGAGTTATTACTACTTATTCTGTATATATTACAATAGGTATACTTTCCTTAATTTTCTTATTATTTGCGCCCTTATTATTTGATACCTGTGTTATTTCTGAATTTAGAGTAATTGTTCTCTATTTATCAGCTTTAATTTTTTCTTTATTACCACATTTTTCTAAAAAACTATAAAAATACCAGAAATTCATTATTATACTCTCCAAATATAAATAATAATTACCTATTATTAATATTAATTAATATATAAGATAAAAGATATTAATAAATAAAATTCGATAAACTAAAATTTTACATTTAGGACACAAATTAAGTACACACAAAGAACTAAATATATATATCCAACAGAAAAGATGTTAACATTATTATTAGTTATACCCCTAATAGGTTCTCTAATTATTTTATCTATACCAGATAATTCTTTAAGTAGTAAATCTAAAATGAGAACTATAGCTTTAACTACTTCTTTAATTAATTTTATAATTTCTATTTTCTTATTATTAAATTTCGATTCAAATACAACTCAGTTTCAATTTGTATCTGAATTTGATAATCTAACTTTTGGGCATTTAAATTTCGGTGTTGATGGAATATCTTTATATTTTATCTTATTAACTACTTTCATTACACCTATTGCTATTATTTCTAATGCATATAATATTAATTCTAACTTAAAATTTTTTTTAATTGCTTTCTTAATTTTAGAAACTTTACAATTAGCTGTATTTTTAGCATTAGATTTAGTATTGTTTTACATTTTCTTTGAAAGTGTTTTGCCTATTTTATTTTTAATAATAATTGTATATGGATCAGGGGAATTTAGGTTTAGATCAGCTAATTTATTTTTCTTATATACTTTATTTGGATCTTTATTCATGTTATTAGCTATTTTACAAATTTATAACTTAGCTGGTACTACTGATTTCCAATTATTGTCTTTAGTGGAATTTAATACTGAGGCACAAAAATTATTATGGTTAGCCTTTTTCTTAGCTCTTGCTATTAAAACTCCTTTATGGCCTTTTACTGGGTGGTTATATAGAGCTCATGCCGATAGTCCTTTATCAGGGTCTATCTTATTAGCTGCAACTATATTAAAATTTGCTACATATGGGTACATCAGAATATTAATTAATTTCTTACCTGATGCTACAAATTATTTTGGACCTTTAGTACAAACTATTGCTATTATAACTCTAATTTATGCCTCTTTAACTACAATTATTCAACAAGATACTAAAACTCTTATTGCTTACTCAAGTATTGCTCATATGAGTGTTGTAATTTTAGGTTTATTTTCTAATAATATTCAAGGAATTGAAGGTGCTATTTTATTAGCTTTAGCTCATGGATTTGTTTCTCCTGCTTTATTTATTTGTGTAGGTGGAATTATATATGAAAGAACGGGAACTAGAATTATAAAATATATAAGAGGATTAGCTACTTATATGCCCATTTTTTCTATTCTATTCTTTATATTTACATTGTGCAATACTGGGATCCCTTTAAGTTTAAATTTCTTAGGTGAACAGTTATCTTTGATTGGAATATGGGAAGTTAACCCTATTGTATCTGCATTAGGAGCTACAGGTATAGTATTATCAGCTTGTTATTCTATTTTCTTATATAATAGGATCTCGTATGGGACTTATTCACCTAATATGAATAATGTGCTTGTATTAGATATTTCTAGAAGAGAATTTATAATTTTAATATCTTTATTGATTCCTACAATAATTTTAGGAATATTCCCTAATGTGATACTAGATGCAATTCATACGTCAGTATCAACTATGTTATATATAGTTAAATCTTAACTAATAATAATTTATATCACTATAAAAAAGTATTTTCCACTATTTAATAGTCCCCTCCTTATTATATACTCACTATATAAAAGTATGAGCTAACAATAATATTTATAATTATTATAATATTTATAATTATTATAAAGGAAAAATATATGTATATACATCAATATACATAATTTTTAAGTGTTTATTAATTTTACAGCTTAAAAAAATTGTTTACCTTGTCCCTTATTATTAGCAAGATATAAGGAATTTTGTATAAATTTAATAAATAGAGGGTTAGAAAAAAAGAGTATAATTTTTTTATATATATATTTTTCTAACTTTATTTATATATTTACGAATAACTAAAAGTTAGAAAAATAACTAATAATAATAATAACACAAAGAATTGGAGAATAATCAAAGTAAAATAATACCTTTATTTTATTCAAGTTTAAAACAGAAATTAAATTTATCTCTGCCTATGAACCAAAATTATAAAAGTACTGAACAAAATCCTTCAAATATAATAGGAAATTTAGAAGGATTTTTAAAAAAAAATCCTAAAACCAAAATTAGATTATTCAGAAGAAACTTAATAAGTTTAAAGTTTTATAGTAACCAAATAAAATCTTATCAAAAGAAATTAAACAAAAATTATTTAGATTTAGTAAATGTAACTAAAGAACAATTAATTACAGAATTAAAAAAAGATCCTAGTAAAAATACTGTAATTCAAATTAATGATAATAATATAAATAAATATATTGATAATAATATTATTAGTAATATCAAATTTCCTTTAAATTTATTAGTTAATTATAATTTTAATAATAATTTAAAAAATATTAATTATATTAGATTAATTAGTAATTTTTATCCTGATTTAGCTGTAAGTAAAAATAATATTTATAAATTTAATTTAAACAATAGCAGATTAATAATAAATATTTATACTTTATTACATTCAGCTTTTATTTCAATGAGGTGTTTAATAAGTCAACCTAGAGTATATTATATAAATGATAAAATATTTATTCAATTATTTTATTACCCTGATTCAAAAATATCTACTCAAATGAAAACTAAATGGAGTCAAAATATTATAAGAATTTTCTTTGATAAACTAGATTATAATTCCAAAAAAGAAATTACAAACTTCTTTAAAACAAATTATTTAAATTCAAAACAAAAAATAATAAAATTATTTAATAAATTAAATTTTAATGATCAAAAAGAATTAGTAAGCAAATTTTCTATGCCATCAAAACAAATTAAAAATTTAATAGATATGATAATAAAAAGAAATGAATCATTAAAATTGTCAGATATCCAAGCTCAAAAAAGAATTAAATTTTTATTTAATAATGCATTGATTAAATATAATAAACCTATTTATTATTCTGAAGATAATTTAAATTACAATAAATTAAAAAATAATTCTATCTTCTTAGATATTTATAATCAGAAATTAAAAATTTTAACTCAATTATTAAGTAAAATTTTTAATAAACCTGTTCAATTGGAATTAATTAGATTGCATTATCCTTTTTATGACCCTAATATCCTTGTTAACTTATTATCTTATTTATCTGAAAATATCAAAATTAGAAGGTTGTTAAGTAAAATTTATAAGTCAGCCTTAATTTCTAAACCTACTGTAAATATTCAGAGAAAAAGATTCTCTGTTATACCTGGGTACTTAACAGGGTTAACCCTTAAATTTGCAGGTAGATTCCCTACTCAAAAGATAGTGCCAAGAAAAACAGTTAAAACAGAAAAAATAGGAAGTTTAGCTAGAAAAAAAGCAGTATTGGTTGAAACTGCCAGATTTTCAAATAAGAATAGAAGAGGTTCATTTAGTATATCTGTATCAACAGGATTAAATTTAAAATAAATTTTTGGAATAAAGAGAATCTAGTTTAATCTTATAATTCATATGGTTTATTTAATTTTTAAACTATGAATTAGACCCTTTAAATCTCTATTTGCTAGTCAATCGCGGTTATATTCTTTAAGCTTTTCTATGAAAAATACCGTAAGAAAATAAACGTAATTTGTTTGTTTTTTGTTTTGTTTACTTTTATTTTATAAAAGTATGAAAAATTTATTATTAAACATTTTAGCTTTTGGAGCTATTCTTTCCAGTCTTTTAGTTATAACTTCTACTAATCCTGTGTTAGCTGTTATATATTTAATTTCAGTTTTCTTTAATATTGCTGGTTATTTAATCTTATTAGGTGTGGAGTTCATAGGTATATCTTATATTTTATTATATGTTGGAGCTATAACTGTATTATTTTTATTTGTAATAATGATGATAAATATAAAATTAACTGATATATTAGAGACAGGTTCTCAATACACGCAAAATTTTCCATTAGCATTAGCTATAGGTTCTTTATTTATATATATAATATTCACATTATTACCTTTCCAAATTAACAATGTATCTATTATATCTATGTTCTTTGATTTAACGAATATTATTAATAGTTTATTCTTAACAATTAATAATTCCTCTTTAGTTAATGTATTAACTACCTTTAATTCATCTATTGCTGATACAACTATTACTAATTTTTTACATATTGAAGCAATAGGGCATAATTTATATACATATGGATCAGTTTTATTATTAATATGTAGTACATTGTTATTATTGGCAATGGTAGCTACTATATTTATTTCTAGAAAATCAAGATTTTAAATTTATTTAGAATAAGGTAAAGTTATCAAGAATTTTTAAGGTTTCGTCTGTAAATATAGAAAACCACACAATATTATCCCTATTTAAGTCCCCTATTAAAAATATAATTAATCATTATTTACATTAATTATAAAAATATAGTAAATTTACCTTATTAACAGGATATGTTTATCAATTCTTTAAAAGAAGGAATAAATAATATTATGTATATAATATATATATATATTATATTTTTATTGTAAAATATTTAATAGAGACTATAATTAGATTAAGGGTATTAAAGTTTTAATGATTTTTATTGGTTTATTGATATTAATTGTGGCTATTGCCATTCCTTCTATTAGAGTGAATTTGTCTCCTAATTTATTTATTAGGTTAACTGCTATTATATTTATATATGCCGCAGGTTTATCGTTTAATTCCTTATATATTCATTCAATTGAATCAGGTTTAGGTTTATTCAGTGGTTTATTTCATGTTACTGTTACAACAGGTTTAATAGATATCTTTATTTATGTAATAGGTGCCTTAATATTAACAGCTTGGCCTAAATTTAATATACATCTATTAACAAAGAATTCTTTGTTAGAATCGGATAAATTAACTTACGTTAATAATCCTGCTACTGAATATTCTATAATAGTTCTATTTAGTACTTTAGGTTCATCATTCTTATTATCATCCTTAGATTTTATTTCGATGTATCTAAGTTTAGAATTACAATCTTTTGGAGTATATATTCTAGCAACTTTATATAGAGATTCAGAATCAGCTACTGCAGCTGGATTAAAATATTTCTTATTAGGTGGGTTATCATCTTGTGTGATACTATTAGGAGTAGCTTTAATTTACTCATACTCAGGAATAACTAATTTTGAATCTTTATATAGTTTAAGTTCTGTTTTAGTTGCTTTTTCTTCGCAGGAAACAGTATCTTTAGGAATAATATTAGGTCTTATATTAATTTTCTTAGGTTTATTGTTTAAAATAGCAGCAGCCCCATTACATAATTGGGCTCCTGATGTCTACGATAATAGTCCTACTATTGTTACTATTTGGTTGACTATAATGCCAAAAATATCTATAATCTTCTTACTATTCGAAATAATAAATGGGTTAAATTTATCAACTTCTTTATTAGATTATAATAGTGAAAATCTAATACCTTATTTCTTCCTAACTTCAGCTAACTTACAGATAGTTGAATTAAAAAATTTATTATTATTAAGTGCTTTATTCTCTTTAATCATAGGAACAGTATGCGGATTATCGCAAATTAGGATAAAGAGGCTATTAGCTTATAGTACTATTTCTCATGTTGGGTTTATTTTAATCGCTTTAGCTATAAATACCTCCAGTTCAGTTGAAGCTTTATATTTCTATATAATTCAATATAGTTTAACAAATTTAAATGTATTTTTAATCTTATTAGCATTTGGATATGTGATTAACAAAAATAATTTAATTAAAAATAAATTAATTAATTCCGATATTAATTTGATATCTCAATTAAAAGGACAATTTTTCCTAAATCCATTCTTAAGTTTAAGTTTAACTATTTGTTTATTTTCAATGGCTGGTGTGCCACCCTTAATTGGCTTCTACTCTAAATATTTTGTACTATCTTCTGCTATTGAGAGTCATTATTATTTAATGGCTATTATAGCGATATTAACTAGTGTTATCAGTGCATCATATTATATAAAAATAATAAGAGTTTTACATACAGAAGAAATAGGAATTAAATCAAATATTACAGAAAGTAATGAATTAGTATTAAATAATTTACATAGTTTCTTAATATCTAGTTTAACATTAGGAATTTTATTATACTTAATAAAACCTACAATAATTTTAAATAGTGTACAGTTACTATCAATAATAATATATGATAAATATAACATATCATGAATAATATAATGACATTGTTTGTATTAATTCCCTTTTTAGCTTTGGTTTTATTAGCTTTAAACCTGTTATTAGCCCCTAAAAATGCTTATGAAGCTAAAGCATCTGCTTATGAATGTGGTTTCTTAGCTATTGAAGGTCAAACTAGATCTACTTTTCAAATTCATTTTTATATTGTAGCTATGTTATTCTTAGTTTTTGATTTAGAAATTTTATTATTATTTCCTTTAGCTGTTACTTTATATCAAGTAAGTACTTACGGATTTATAATTGGTTTAATTTTCTTCTTTGTATTGACTATTGGTTTTGTTCTAGAAATAGGATCAGGTGCGATTTATTTAAATTATTCAAAGTAGGAAGAGATAAAATTTTACCTCGTGGAAATAAATAATTAAAATTTTATCGATAAAAGGGCTAGATTGTATTTTTAATTTTAAATAACATTATATTTAAAGAAATTTTAATAATTGCTATTAAAATAATACAAACTTTAATAATTTTATTTCTATAAGAGGATATAAAGTTTCTAGTAAAGCTTATTTAAGTATACCTTATGCTTTAGATAAAGTTATAATTGGAACTATATAGGAGATGGTTCAGTAAATAAACTGGTATTAATCAGAATTCAAGACTTAGTTTTAAACAATCTATTAAAAATATAATTTATATTGACCATTATACTCTTTATTACTAGAATACTGCGGTGCTAGACCATTGTTACAATCTTATTTAGACAAAAGAGCTAATAAAGTGTATAGAAGTCTTCCAAACTTTAAGATTACCTTGTTTCAATATTTATAATGAATTATTTTATAAATTTGAGGGGAATAGATACATAAAATAGTTCCTTCTAATCTATCTGAATTATTAACACCAGTAACTTTAGCTTACTGGATAATGGATGAAGGTTATAAATTAAATGAAGGACTTTGTCTATGTACTGAATCCTTTACTATGGGCAAAAATCAATTAATAGTTCATGTTCTTGAAACTAAATTTAATTTAAATTGTAGTATTCAAGGATCTATTGTAAGAAAATAGGAATAAACTTGAAGTTTGTATCAAAGGTAATTCTAGGGACAGAATAAAAAGTTTAGTTAAACCTTATATCTTACCACATTTCTATTATAAATTAGATATTTAATTCTTTAAAACACCTCTCCCTTTCCCTTTCCCATGATTTAGATATATTTATATATTTTTATTTATAATTTATATATTTTGATAAATATTTATAATATATATATATATATTTTGAGCTATTTATTTAACTAACACTCAGGATTAATTAATTAGGATAAAATTTATCCTACCCTCCCCTTGTTACTAAGATCTTTAGTAACGAATATGGATATTATATACATAATAATGAAAATGAAAATTATTCACTAAACTTAAAAGAGGTTTATGTAATTATATTTTACAGGAGAGGTGATCCGATTGGTAATGGTGGTTCTCTGTAAAAGAATTGGTCTTTGACCACATTAGGTTCGATTCCTAAACTCTTCAAATAAATTATTTTTACAAATTCCCTAAAGGAAGTAAATAAAGGAATTTGAATTAAAAAAAAGACTGTAGCATAATTGGTTAATGCAGTTCGCTCATAATGGATATTATAAGGGTTCAACCCCCTTCGGTCTTATGGATATAGTAAAATTTTTCTTAAAAATAAAGCATTAAGCATTATATAGTCATAAGAGTATTGCTTTCAAAATTGGCAACGAATAATAAAATTCTGAATTATCTGGATTATCTTCCCTATAGGGACACTTGGTCGAGTCTGGTTTATGGCGCTCGTCTTGAAAACGAGTACTCCCAAAGAGTCGTCGGTTCAAATCCGACAGTGCCCGAATTTTAAGCTAATAAATCAGAAAATGATTATCTTCAAGAAATTAAAAATTTAAATAATTAAATTTTAAAAGAGATATAAAATATTGTGAAAACACATATAATAAGGCAATTATTCTGAAATTGTTAAAAATCTTAGTAAGAATTTAATTTTGGTTCCGATTGAACGTTATTCAGTAGTTTAAGACATGTAAATCGTTATTTCTGATAGTAAATTATAATTTTACTCTAAGAAATAAGGTGTAGAGGTGAGTATAGTAAATAAGATAACCTGTAGTCTTCATAAATAGGAGATAATTAATCAGAAAAGAAAAGAAAATAGATCTTATCTTTATTTTCTGATTACTTTCGTATTATATTCTTATAATTATTCCTAAAAATAGTTAAAATTTTATTGATATTTGACTGATTAAGCCTATTTTTAATATTTTAATTTTTTTATTTATTTCAGGAATAAATGATTAAGGTAAATTCGCTATTTACTGTAAAAGGAAATTTTCTGCTTTAGGATTCTATTTGCTTTGATTAAGATAGTTGGTAGCGGTAAAGGCCTACCAAGTCTACGATCAAAAGCCAAGTTTGATAGAACTTATGGCCACATTGGGAGTGAAATCCCCCAAGTAATCTAAAATTACCAGCAGTCAAGAATATTAGTCAATGCTCGCAAGAGTGAACTAGCTAACTGAAATCTTAATTTTAAATATTAAGATAAGGTAAGAGATAATAATGATAATATCTTACTATTAGTGTCGTCTAAATTTGGTGCCAGAAGACTCGGTAAGACCTTAGACACAAACGTTAATCCTCATAATCAGGCGTAAAGGGTATGTAGGCGGCTTTTAAAAATATATCTATATATTTATATTAATAATAATATTTGCATAACTATATAAAATATCTTAGAATTAAAGCTAGAATCTAAAAGAGGATAAGCTAAACAACATAATTAATTGGGACTGACAACTTATAATAATGTGGAGTACTAAAGGTTAAAGCTATTTATCTACTTCAGATTGACGCTCAGAAACGAAGGGGAGAATAAGAAACTTAGATTAGAGACCTAATTATCTCTCTCAGTTAACGATGAATGGTAGTTATTAAAATTTTAAGTATAATTAATAATAACGAAGTTAACACGATGACCATTCCGCCTTGTTAGTAAGACTGCAAAGTTGAAAACAAAAAAATTAGTCGGTCTTGAAGCAAACGAAGTGAAGCATGTTATTTAATACGATAACCCGCGTAAAATCTTACCAGTTCTTGTATATTCTTATTAATATTTTATTTAGACACAGTAAGTTCTTGAAAAGTTAATTTACAGCTCTTATTTTTAAATAACTTATTGTCAGATTACAGGTGTTGCATGGCTGTCGTCAGTCCGTGTCGTGAGAAGTTTGGTTAAATCCGTAAACGGACGAAATCCCTAGTATTAATTTTAACATAATACATAATAGTGTTGATAAGATGCTAGTTGGGGCTAAGACAAGTCATTATGGCCCTCATGAACTGGGCTATAGACGTGCCACAAAAACTTTTACAAAGTGATGCAATTCTGCCCTTAAAGCAAGAAAAATGGTTTAAGTTGTAAGGAGGAGCTAATCAATAAATAAAGTTAACTACTAAATTAGTTGAATTGTCATCTGAAACTCGGTGACATGAAAAAGGAATTTCGAGTAATCGTTGATCATTACGCAACGGTGAATTAAGCATTCAGGATGAACTAACCGTCTGTCACTGGGAAGGAGCTTAATTTTAAGGAAGATGTGAATTGTTTTTATTTTCTTATTTTCAATTATATAAATAGAAAATACAAATGTACTTTTGTATGAGTATATGTTTAAGATTAGATTAACTATTTTTATTTTTTAATAAAGTAGTATATGCTTATTAATTATTATTATTTTATTTCTATTTGCTACCTTATAGTAGTATAAAAAAATAGGTCAGATCTATTATATAAACGTGATTGTCCAGAAAAATTGAACCCAACGAATTAAATTAAGTAACATCTCAAAAGTCATAGCAAGGTAGCCGTACTGGAAGGTGCTGCTGAAGAATAAAACGAAGAGTATATAACCCCTCCAAAAAAATATTAGGTACTTATATTTTTATAGGATAAAGGGATTAAGTCCTTAAACCCCCTAAAATTTTGTTTTGTTTTGTTTTTTGTTTTTGTTTTTTGTTTTTTATTAATAATGTCATTCAATTTAGGGGGTTAGCTGAGTGGTATAGCAGTAAATTTACACTTTACATACAGAGTTTCGATTACTCTACTCCCTATATTCATATTTTAAATGTTAAGAAAGTGGTGAAATTTATAATCTTTTGTTTTTATTTTTGTTTTGTTTTTATTTCCAACAAGTATGCCGTAATTGCAGGTAACCGGGTAAATCTTAGGCATTTATGCTTATAGCACTTAAGAGTTCGAATCTCTTTGCTTGTATTTTATATATAAATACAAAAAAAAAGACTAAAACCCAAAAACACAAATTTGTATGTAGAGAGGCTATTTAAAGACATAAAAAAGTTGGGTTTTTAATGGTTTTCTTAGTGTTTTACCCTAATAGCCGGGTTTTAACTAAATATAAAAATTATAGAACTTTTAACCCTTTTTCATTTTTAATTACATTTTTAATCAATTTAATAAAACTTTTTTCACCTAAATAAATAAAAAAGGAGGGTTACATTATATTTGATATATCATCATATATCACATTATCTTTGTAAATAAAATTTCCAAAAGATTTTATATGATTATTTTCCATTTTTATTATTTTAATAAATTTAACATTTAATATTTGATTTAAAAG